>CAIGRP010060597.1:0-10151 GCA_903798385.1 Fraxinus cuspidata | reverse complement strand
ACCATATTCAATAACTTCCCATGCATTATAATCTATTAATTGAATGTAAATCAGCAACCTAGTTTTTCAATAATTATAATTTGTGCCATCAAATAAAGGAGGACGATTAGTAGAATGCTCCTCAAAATTTTGAAAATTGTGGTTAACCATTGCTCAAAATTTTTAAATCTTTTTTTTTCAAATGAGCTGCTTACTCTGATACCAATTGAAAGCCCAAGAAAAACTAATCAAGAGGGGGTGAATTAATTTTTAAAACTTTCTCAAAAAATTAATCTAAATTCAAGCAAGTAATGACTAAATAGATAAATAAACAGCAATCGCAAATATAAAAGTAATAAGTAAATGGAAGAGATGATGTAAATGATATAATTGTGGAGGTTCGATCTAAAACAGTGATATATGTCCTTCGTTTCCATCCATATAGATTGATTTTGGTGACTCATAAATAATGAGCACCGATTTTTATACAATATTGAGCTTTACAGGACCTCAATATGACCCATAATATTGATATTTTACGGGACCTCAATAGGACCTATACGGTAACTTACAACAAGGAGCACTAATCCCTAAATAATGTTGTGTTCTTCACGGGACTTCAACATGACCCACACTTTATCAAAGTGATTTCACAATGTAATTCATCTCTTGATAAATAATACAAATGAGTTAAGTATTAAGAGAGGCTAATACTTCAATGAATAGTAATAAATAATAGATCAAGTGTTATATGAAAAACTTTGATGAATATGATAATTAAAAATTAGATTTAATCAATCAAAGTGTTTTAATGAAAAATAAAATAAATACAATATAAGTTCAAAAATTTTCTCAAGATATATCTATCTTGTAATGAATGATTGAAATAAATTGAGTACTAAGAGAAAAATAAGAAACTTTGATGAATATAATGATTTTATAAGTTTGATTCAATCAATCAAGTTTTTTAATATGAAGAAGTAGAAAAGTTTATGCAATATAAGCGATTGATCATCAAATATATATCTTTTCTAAGATTTATATAAATAAGTTAAGCACAAAGAGAAATTAAAATCTTTGATGAGAAAAAATATTCAAGAAGTTTGATTCAACAATCAAAATTTTTGTTATGAAGAAATAATTGAAATAAATGTAAAAATGTAAGTTCAAATAAGATTTTTCTCAAAAAAGCTATCTTCTAGTTGTTGTAATGAATGTAAACTGAAATTGTATTTATATTAATCAAAACGCCAAAATTTCGGATCTATCGAACAATCCATCCAGACGTCCGCATCTTGAATCGGAAAACCAAATTAGCTGTTGCGCGTCAGAATTCAGAACAGTTAAAAAATTTACAGTTGGGTGAACCGAATGTCCGCTTGGACAGTGTTTTCTCGAATTTTTCTTGATTGTTTTGAAAAATGTAGGCTTTTGAAAGACATTTCACTTAATTTTTCAAGGTAAGTGACACTTGTAAAAATTTTAAATATCAAGTTGAAATTCTTACCTTTGAAAGATGATTTTTATGCAAGCGTTTTTATGAATTATTTTCTCTTATGCATAAAAATTAATCTTTTGAGCTTTTAATGATTCATTACCAAGGATTAAAACATTTCACCTTTACGTATGAATCCAAAATATCTAAATCTAATATATTCGATGCTTGACAATTGAAATTCTTATTTCGATTGATTTGACTTGAATGCTCGGCTTCCATCTTGATTTTTATTGATCGTCAATTGCGAACCTTTTGGTAGTGATCTTTTTGTCTCCAATTGATCAACTTTGAAATAATAGCTATGAAAACTTGAATTCAATTCTCAAAGATAATAATAATAATTTATTTGATATAATAAAAATATGAAGTCAACCATATGTCAACATTCACATAATTGTGTATTGAGCCAAGGAAATCTTGGATTGAATCCTTTAAATAGTGATCCATTTTAGATTGTTATACACAAGCCTATAGATAATTGTATGTATATTTTCATGATTTATTTAAACCCCATTATGCATATACTGAATTTGAAAAAAATGACTCGCTTTTTGTTTTGCTAATTGGGGCTTTTTGTTTATCATTCTAAAATCAGGACGGTTCAGTTTGAAATCAAACTACTTAAAGCGGTTTGAATTTTTTTTCAAATCAATTCAAACCATTTCAATTTCTAAATCAAACCAATTTTTCAATTTGGTTTGGTTTAAAAAAGAAAAAAAATAACATCTATCGAATAAGTTAAATAATAAATATTAGTCTAAAATTTTATGATGAAACATAAATAGTATCTTTAAAAATTTTACAAATCAAAGTTACATAATTCTAATCATTATAATGCAACAACTGACAGAAATATTTTAACATTTTAGTCGATACTAATTTGTTTAATATTTGTAACACATAATTCATTCTTTCCATAAAGATAAAAATATAGTATATGAATTCATTGATTATAGTTAAATTATATAAAACATCTAATAAAAAAATAAATAAAAAGATTAAAATATGACAATTATTCTATAACTTTTTTTTGAAACATCCAATGATTCTACCCTATCCAAATAATTACAAATCACTATAGGTTGATTGTTACTATGTAACCAATTTTTAGGGTAAATCACCATTTCAACCATATTTGCACTCAACGACCTCTTACAAAGGAATCAAGAATTCGACCACTAGTAAAGAATGCAAACTCAAAAATAATTGCGGATATTTATATAGTTAACACATCATCACCACATTTTTTTTGGGTCAATTTCCATCAAAGTAATAAGTTGAGATGCTCATTGGTCAAATCTTCAAAACGACTATTTAAGTAATCCATCAAATTATTCTTGAAATTAATAGTCATATCTAGAAACTCAGTTAAAATATAAATAAATAATTGATTGATTGATTGGCCTGACTAGAAAATTGAGATACAAATAAACAAAAAAGGTTATCCGATAAAAAGTTAAGGGACCCAACACAAATTAAAACAAAACAACATAATTATCAATAAAATATAGCAAATAATTATTTAAAAATAAGAAAAATGGATAAATGACACAGAAATTAACAAAATTTCAAGAAAATTATTAGTACAATAAAAAGAAGTATGTGAGTTTCATTAAAATCTAGATCTAATACTCAATTGTAATGAGCGGTCGTCAATATGATTCAGCACCGATTGTTCAACACTTTATCCAATTTGAGAGTTTTGCATACACAATTGTGATGGCTGATGTGTACTTGAGTATAATTAATTAATTAATTGTGATGAATAATTGTCTATTTAGGTATTGAGTTAAATTGGAAAGTCTGATATGGATACATCTTTTCAACTGGGATGTGTTTAGTTTAAATTGGGTGTGGATAAAATTCAAAATATTTATTTTCAGATTTTATTTTTGTAAGCGGTTTGAAAATGGTTTGTAAAGATTAAAACCTAAAGTAAACCACTTTGGAGTGGTTGGTTAGGTTCAAAATCAAACCGTTGACGATCCCCACATGGATCCAAACCAACGGTTTCAAAAAATCGATTTTAGATTGATTTTATGGCTTGACAGTTTCGTTGTTCAACCCTAATTTGGATAATTGAGATATGAAAAATTATTTCCAACAAATATATATAAAGTTAAACGAACGAAAGTCTTTTTATGTATTAAATCTTAAAGTTTAAGTAAATCCAGTTTGTTTTTCATCAAAGTAATTTTGTATAAAATCTAGGATCTCCTTTGTGAGAAAATTTTAAGTTCCTCATTTGTGTGACATTGTTTGTCGGCCTTTCGCCTTCGAATTTGTCATCAATTAACTGATTTAGTAAAAGCAATCATTTTTTGCCATTGACAATTTTAACAATAGCACCTATATTGAGTTAACACAATTTTCTTCTGTTTTTTCACATTTAGAGGTGTATATTTTATTGTTCGCTTTTTTTTTTTTGTACCCTGGATTGGTATAATATACCTCATTTTTTTGATTTCTTTTGTATATTTTTCTAGTTCTAGCAAAATGCAAATCTTAGGGTTTATGTAAGTTATCTATGACTTTTTCTTCTCATAACTATGTTTTTCACTCTTGTTTCAGGTAGATTATACTCAAGGGATTGATTATTGACTCGGTGCTTCGAATTTGGAAATGTGGTCATCATCCAAAGACATTGATAACATCTATTTGAACATTCTATTTGGATTGAACAGGTGAGGACCATGCTTTTTTCATTTTGTTTTTTTTTGTTTCATTTGGCCAATTTACATTTAAAAAGTATAATTTAAGTTATACATCCTTGTGTTCGACTATACTAGGTTTGTATAGTTTTTGGTTTTTAATCGACCCATTATTGTGTTCAACTAGGCTTTCATCTTTGGATGATTCTTGGTCAATACCGGACAAACTGAGTTTTGATTTAACTTTTGAGTTTGTGAAATGAGCCAAGATTGAACTGGGTCACGTTTTGGTCAACTACGTGCAAATAAGCTTGGCTATTTACATGTTGTAGCATGCATGTGTGTCTTTATATGATTATGCAGGGTTATTTGCATGTTGCTTAAGTGTTGGATCATTCTATTTTCATAATAGCTTAGTATATGAAAAGTGATGTTATTTGAAGCTATGAGTATAATACTAATCATGTTTGTTATAACCTGACACTTCATGTCTTGGAAATGCAATATGAATGTGAAATGTAAATGTGAAACCCGATAGTAATGGCATCATCTATCGAGATGAACTGTCGTTCTAGATAGTTAGGGTCTGAAATTCTTGATAGTTGACTCACTAATCTCGACAGTTGGTTCCGTAAGCTAAATTCTGTTAAACTTCTCTTCTATGTGTGGTTTTAGGGGTTGAAATGTATGACAAATCATCATCTCAGCACCATTATTACTTCATGAAATGTAATCGTCACAATTATGGAACCATCCGTAGAGATAAATTGTCGTTTTCGACAGTTGAGTCACTTATCTCGATAGTTGGTTCTTGATGCCTAACTTTGTTCAGCAGCTCATGTACATGTACTATAAATGAAATGTATGACATACCATCATCTATCATTTTTTTTCTTCACGTTCCTTATTCTCGCAGATGAATTTTAAATTTCTAGTTCTTGAAGCCGTGCGTTTGCATGCTCACGTTTCCCAGCGGAGCAATGTCATGACTTAGGTTCCTTGCCAATTTTACCTAAACTTCAATACTCGGCATAGCTAATTTAACAACATGTGTTCAGAATGATAAAAATTGAAAAGACAAAGGAGTTATAGTTCAATGTACAAGGCTACCTCACACGGTTTGGACCTCAAGAGTATGAAATAGTATTTTTGGCTATGTTTCTTTTGCAATGGAAACATATCGTGATAGTATTATCGTATAGATTTTTAGTTTAGATTTGTTTTATAGTTCATAGTAGTATGTACTTTCTTTAATTTTGGTATAACCGTCACTTAAGTATCTTGAGTTGAAGTCCGATTATATATTATAAGCATGTTGAGTTGAAAGCTAATGTTGAATGCCTTCTCTTGATTTAAATACAGATGATACAACAATGTTAAATGATGCTATAGATAAATGTACACTTCCCACTTCTGATAGAATGGTCAAACCTGAAGGTAAGTTCTCAAAGAAGGATTCATAATATTGATTTTAGGTATCTGAGTGGGTAATTAGATGTTAGCAGGCTATTATGTTATTTTTGGCATTTTTGATAAGTAATTCGGCTCATACTATTTTTGCGTAGGCGATGTCACTAACATACCAGTGGCGGCCACCATACTCATTGAAGGCGACGGCGCATTTAACATAAAGAGGCTGCAATCGACACACTTTCGCTTTCCTGCAGTATCTACTAGGACTCTATACACCAAGAGAAGGAGAAAGATAGTTAATACTTAGTGCCCAAGAAGTTTGTTAATACTATGATAAACACTATTTGATGGTTATGTTCTAAATGACCATAGTAGGGACAATTCTCCAGGACTCTGATTATAAACACGCTTTGGTGGCTGTATGTATCTATGCTTATACATCTCTGTTGAATTCAACGACAATTGATGTGGGCAAAATTTATGTACGCCATCGGCTATCATTATTTATTGTAGTTTTGTCATGGATTCATATGGTAACGTCTATACCAAATGTTGTGTAACAACATATCTATTATGCATCTTATTCGTAGTGACGTTTGAACCAACTATCGAGAATGATGGGAACCTTTTGTCGATACCAATAGTTTAACTTTCGGGATGTGATGAAATATATTGCTTGTGAACTTAAATAAGACTACTGTCTTCAAACGGTAATGAAATATCAGTGATAATATAACTGCTGAACGTATGCGCTAGCTTTGTGACATGCAAAAAACAAACATGGACAAGCTGGGACCAAAATCATTTTGTCATAATCGACATTTGAACTATCAAAATGTAATGATGTAATCTATCTATCTGAGAACTTTACATAATGAAATGATAGTGATAATATAACTTAAAAATGTACAACGCCATCATTCAGTCATGGAAAGTGCAATTTCAACCAATTTCAGACATCAAGCCTACGTATGTGAGTAGTGTTGCAATGGGGTTGGAACGTGTGGTCCAGTTATTGCCAACTATACCACAATGAGTGTATTTCCTAATTCGTAGTCTCGTATTTGGATAGCTTGCGTCATGTGGGTGGTTTTGTTCCCTCTTCACTTTCATTTGCCATCCACATAAACAAATTTTCTCCCATACCACACGATGAATCTCAAGTGATTACTTATACCTAAAAAGTTGAAATTGCAATGGGAAAAATTCTTTACAATCAATATGTCGACATTTAATAGTATAAAAGTGGCACATTCGAATATTAAATCCATAAAATAGAGAAAGGTCAAATCGACATTGAAATGTCTATCTCGACAGTTTTTCAAGTGTCGAATTAGACAGTTGAAATGTCTATTCTTAGAGTTTTGAAATGTTGAGTTCGATGGTTGAAATGTCTAACCCGACGATTTCTAAATGTTAAATTTGACGGTTGAACTCGAAACTGACGGGAAGCATATATGTGGGTGATTGGAGGAAATTCTTCATCGCATTAAGTGTGGTCATCAATATTGTACTACCGAATGACAAAATTTTCTTCCCAAATAATCTACACAGTAAATCATTAAAGAGACAATCCTTCAAATCATTTATTGGGCAAAATTGGAAGAAATTATTCAAAACATTAATAGTGATAATCAATTCTCAACTATAATACAACAATATATTCCCAATAAATAACTCGATGCTTCATTAAATATGAAATCTTTCACAACATTTTGTAAAAGATATTGGTATCTTTATTCCAAAAGATTTGAAAAACCAAACAAATCAATGAATAATAATTTCGAGAAATTTCGAATAAATATGACCATGTAGTATTTAACATTTCAAAAATAGTAAGTTATAAAACAAAAATATAAACAATTTGTAATATGCTAACCTTTCAAAATGGATGATGAATCTAATAGTAATGTCTTTTTTATGATTGAATGGAAAATATAATTAGAAGGTTAGGGTTTGTTATTGTTAGAAGAAAATATTTATGCTCACATTTTATTCGACTTTTTTCTTTTTCTTTTTTTTTTATTAACAAAATTCATATTACCCAATATAATATACATATATCCATGTGTATAGTACAAAAATTAATTCATCGCATCATATCATTAATGTCATTCAAGTTAAGCATTAATGAGTATTAAATGCTCCTAAAATGTGTCACTAAGGGTAAATTGGACATTTCACACCAAAAAATGACATTTTTGAGCATTCATTAGTAAAAGTAACAAATTTTGTTATACTTCAAATTTAGTGACATTCAAGAAAAATCCCCCAATATCTAAATAAATTGTAATGACTTAAGATTTAAAGCATGTTGACGATATGGGCTACCAAATACATTTCTACATGCTACTTCTACAACTAAATTGTTAAAAAATCAAGGTAAGTAAACACCCCATTATCTTCATGCCTATGTTACATTGTTAAATGTTTAAATGTGTTACTTAAGTTATTATTTTGTGAATTTGATATTTGATTATTAAGTTTATATCACTCTTATTTTTTTAACCACACATTTTTTATCGATATACTATTTCAAAATGCATTCTTAAAATAAATGGAAAACAAATAGGCTATTTTCAACTTTCGAAATTGTTACACTCCAATTTAAGGCGCATTAGATGAAATTTTAAAGAAGAAAGTTATTGTCAAACTTAGGGATAATTGCAGCAGCGGTACAAAACGCTTTCACTTTTTTGCAGACTTTACTTTAACCTTTACTTTGTGCCATCCACAGTCCCAAACTTTTTAAAAATTAGCACTTGCGGTCCAAATGGATGATTTCTGTTAGTTTGACCGCTAGTTTACCCAATAAATTGACTTTGACCAATTTTAAAAGGATAAAATGGTAACCCTCATTTAAAATTAAAAAACCAAAAAAATAAAAATAACAAAAAACCACTTCACTGTTCATGTCATCTTTTCTACTCCCACACCCCATCTCCTCCTAAACCTAACAAAGAAACTACCGCTACAGTCATATCATCGCCTGCATTCGGCATTCACTTATCGCCATCCATCCCACCCCATGCCAACGATTACCACCCACCACATCCAAATCATCGTGTCTCATCGACCATCGTCACCCACCAAGCCTAACCAAAATCCATCCATGGCGCTGGCGACGGCCACTGACATACTTATACATCGAGCCAGAATTGCTACCAACGCCATCGCGTAGTCCTTTTGTCTGTCAAACTCCATCAATTTCCTCCTGCATTTATCGTTTTGAACAAACCTACCCCACCCCCACACGAATCAAAGCCATAAATGCACAAACAACCACTAAAATTCAAGAATTCTTGAAAATTTGTAGCTAAATCAACAAAGCAAAATGACAGCATCCGAAACTTGCCACCATCAGATCCACCAGCTCAAACGATCTAAAATGCAGACCATAAAAAATAATTATCTCCCTACAACCCTATCCTAGGCACCACCACATTAGGATATAGTAACACACCACCAAGACCAAAACGAAGGAGTTATTGAAAAAATCAAGAGGGATTTCTCCCACGTTGCTTACACCACCATATTACCGGACCTTGAAAAAATAAAGAACTCTCGAACATTATTATTTTGAATCGATGGGTGTGAATGGGTGGATCTTGGCAGGCACAGTGTGAATGGGATGGTGAGTGGCGGTTGTTGGGGCGGTGGAGATGGGTTGGATTTTTAGTTAATTTAGTTGGGAGTTAGGTGAACTTAAGGGTTGGGGTAGGTGGGTGGGGAGAATATGACCTAATTTAGTTTCTTTTCCATATTTTTGTTTTTTTGGTTTTTTGTTTAATTATTTAATAAAGAAAGTTCAGTTATTATTTTACCCCTTTAAAATTGGTTAAAGTTAATTTACTGGGTCAACTAACTGCCAAACTAATAGAAATCATCTATTTGGATCATAGGTGCTAATTTTTAAAAGGCTTGGGACTGTAGGAGGTACAAAGTGAAGGTTAAGATAAAGTCTGCAAAAAAAGTGAAAGGTTTGGGACAGCTACTGCAATTATTCCTCAAATTTATATCATGGTTTGATTCGATCAAGTCAACTAGATTAGACTCGAGTTAATTAGGTTTAATCCAGTTACGTTTAAGTTGCTATCACTTCACTTAATCATGTGGAAACTTGAGACCGAAGTGTAGTGAATGATTGCTTCATTTGAATATACTTTATCCGAAAAGAATTGAGAAGGGAGGTGGGGATTTAGGGGACCATATATTAGGCCCTTCATAATATGGAAGTTTGAAAGTTTGAAGCCCAATAGATTTTGACCCAAACTTGGTAAGAAGGGACCCAACTGTTAAGTTTATATTAAGGGAAATTTAATTGAGGGACTCACATAATACTCTTAGAATTAGAGGTCTTTTGAAAAATAATATGAAAAGTGTTTTCAAAGTAAAAAACACTGTAAAATAAAGTGAGACTTTTTAATTAAAAAATGACATACATTGTCACTTTTTTATTAAAAAGTGACATTATATTTAATTAAAAGTGATGTATGCCACTTTTGAATTAAAAAGTGACGTACAATATCATTTTTTTTTAATCATGAAAGCTTGAAGAGAATGACTCTTTTTCTCGAATGATCAGAAAAAAGTCTCATGTACGGTTTTGA
>CAIGRP010060593.1:0-25021 GCA_903798385.1 Fraxinus cuspidata | reverse complement strand
AAATTAGATATATGTTGTAAAATAATGAGATAATTATTTAGTATTATCATAATATATAGATAAGTCTTATCTAGTTCAGCAAGTCTATTTCATTCCAATTGTAACTCTTATTTTAAACCATATAAATATTGGTCTTAATTCTCAATAAAATGCGCACTTGAGTTCTAACTTTTTTTTATTTTTTCTTATCTTCTTGTTCAATTATTTTTATAACAATTGTTAATTTTAATTTAGTTTCAAACTTCACCTTTACATTAAATTGTGTTACCTATGTCTCCTAAATTGATAAATGAGAAAAAAAAAAATAGTTAGCAGTCTTGCTAACTTTCATGTAATCATTACGTGATACCTTAATTTAGGGTAAGGTAGACAAAATGGGTGAAATTTGAAATTACATTTGTCATAACTGAGTTTTTGTATAATCATCCTGTGACGCCTTAATTTAGGATAAGGTAGATGAGACAGTGGTGAAATTTGAAAATATATTGAAGTTTTATTCAGTTTTAAAATTAAATGAAAGTTTAACGACACAATTGAGACAGACTAAAGTTTAGTGACCATATTGAGACTTTAATGAAAATGTAGCGATTGCATATGAAATTTACCCTATTTTTTGTGGGAATTTTTCACTAATAGCAATCTTGTGAGGGGTTTAATTTTTGGGTGCAATTGTAGCACAATCAATTTTGTACGTTCTTCCAATAAATATTTTAATTTTTATATTTTTCCATGCTTAAAGAGTGATGATCTCAACTTCTGATTATTTTAGTGAAGACGAGACATTGAATATTTTTTCACTTATATAAACGAAGTTAAAGCCTTACCAATACAGTAATAAATGTATTGAAATCTAACCAAGGTGGTGAATGCGAATCATCAATTTTGTTACAAGCTCCTCACAAGAATGATTTTAATAATTTGCATTGACATTAAGGGAAAAAATAGCCTTCCAAAAACAACAAAAAGAAGCAATTCAGTGTCAATCAAATAATCGTTCTTTATTTCATTTGATGCAAATTGCACAACAGAATCGCCAATGATCTAAAAACACTATACCCACAATAGATCGATTAAAAGAGAAAAAAAGTAGAATTCTAAAACTAATGTTCTTTTTATTCGTAGATATATTCTTCAGCAAAAACTCCTCCTCCGGATTGGTATATTAATTCGAGGATGCAATGATATATTCTAAAATTGATGATGATGCAACTAAGTTGAGAGTAGACCTAAAGGCCCTGGTCTATAAGGTAGTCTCCCATCTTCTCCACCACCATGTTACACTGGCCCGGAGTCATTGGTTCCTCGTATATACCAAAAATGAGAGCTTGGCTAGTTTTCTTTACAGTGACACCACCAGACCCCTGCAACAAGAGCGATAAAACCAACATATTTAACAAGAATGAAGCACGTCATAGTTCAATATTTCTAAATGTGTCCTCTCTATAAGCTTTATATGGATGGTTCAACGTGGTATAAGAGAATACAAAGATGCTAAGCTCAATCTCACCACCACCCAATTATATTTAAAAATGAAAAAAAAAGTGAATGCATAGACCACCTAAAATGATGAGCGTTATATCAAGGAGAAGCAGGCAGTTAGACCCCCAAAATCCGCCTATTTTTGTTAGAATTTGTGGTCGAACTGACTCCATATACTATATAATCAGCAAATCAACACGAACGATTTCATTGAAGAAAACGACACAAGCAAAACAATCACCCTCTAAATGTAATTGTTCCAAAGAACAGGAGTAATTAACCAAACACTTTGTCAAGGAACAAATATTCACTTCACAAATGAGTCGCCAAATATAATTTTTGCAAAGCTTTGTAACAGAACTGTCAAAAATAGGACATGCAATCCAAGAGACACGATCAGACTTTTCATCAACAAAAGTTTAAACAAGATACTAGTATTTGACTACTTGAAAGATACTAGAGGTAGATAAGATATGCAACCTGGTTGTCATACTAGATGCTGACATTTTGCATATGAATCACAAATTTTCGAGAAAGCTAGATAAAGCACCTTCTTTCCACGGATCACAGCACCAGGTTCTCCCTGAATCACCATGTACTTGGTGCCTGCAAGGTGTAGCCCTGTAGGAGCAAGAAATCCAGGCTCATCGAAATCCTTTACTATATTAGCAATCTCCTCAAGCTTGAACTGTATATAGATATGTGTATACACTCATTATCGAAAGATCACAACACAAAATGAATCCAAATTTTCACAAGCACACACACATTCATACATATATTTGGAAAACAATAGCACTCCACCATCTATCCATACATAACAGCTTTTAGAGGAATATAATTATTGAAAATTCCGAGTTCTAGGAAATGTTTCAATGGAGCTCAGCTCTTTCGAGTGGCGTCAATCCAGCCAGGGCAATTGTGAAAAGGCCCATGATGGCCTGGACTCTGTCGGGGTTTGTCCCACCACGTTTTTTTCCACCTATCTCAATCCATAGGTACGTCTCAAGATCATGGACCAGTCATCGCGACCCTATATAGCCTGGCATGGCCTGCGCTCAAGGATGAGCCAGCTCACCACTGAGCCTGATGCCCAGGACCTAGATGTCTTGGGCCAATTCGACGCCATTACATCTTCAATTGCAGTAATGCATGATCTTGCAATGATCTTCCATACTAAACTCTCAATAAAATTAATGCTTGATAAAATGCATTTGTAACAGAAACTCAACCCATCTATTGTACATGAATTCGATTCGTTCAACTTTCCTGTTTAATAATCACATTATACAAATATCCAATCTATATCACAAAGATCACATTCCCAATCAACCCAATTGCATTGATCACAAATAAATCGAATAACAAATATGATCTAAACAAGAAAAACAAAAACACACAATTCCTAATAAATTCACGAAAAAATCAAATACGCAAACTTAAAAATAATTAGCAACCTGAGGGAAGGCGGCGCTCTGGGCCCAAACGCTGCCGTCGAGGCCGATGATGGCGGAAGCGGTGAGATGAACACCATCCACATCGCACATTAAGTGCTCATCGACATAAGTCTGCCACGACATTCTTCAATTTTATGTAATTTGCTTTGATATCTCCAACGTTTGTTTTGATTTGTTTATTGTGTCTTAATCGAAAATTCGAAATAAATATACGAAGGTGAATAGTTGCCCGGAAAAATCTGAACAACTTAGAAAAGATGGCGAGTGGAGCCAGTTATGGGGTGAATATTGGGCGCTGATTTTGACACGGCGCAATCGCTGCCATTCCTTTTTCAAGTTCAAGGAAATTGCAGATTTTTTTTTTTTCAGAAATTTTTAAATTTAATTTGCATTAATGTTGTTAGAATGTTTCATTAGTCATTTTGTCGCGCACTCAATTTTAAAATATTTTCGAGTGATCATTAAATTTTAATGCATTGCACTTCATCACTCAATCATCATATTTCATTAATCGTTTAACTTTCAAAATTCTTTTGAGTTATTATCGAAATTCAATATGTTGCACTCTATTACTCATTGAACATGTTTCATTAGTTTATGAGCTTATACCTCCTTCATGCTTATTTACTGAACTTTAAAATACTTTTGAGTGATCATTGAATTTAACTTTGTAAAAAATTAAAAATTTTAAAGTATAAAATATCATACACTAAGATGACTTTATTCTTTCCTCTTGAATTATCTTATGACGCTCTAAAGATTGTATTTTGTTAGTCTTGATTAATATTAATGATTTTAAATCGAAGATTTGATTGCCTGTTTGAGATATACTTTTTCTTCTTTTCTTGATTTTGGTCTATGATCTCAATCAAAATAAAGAAATAAATTCTCTATTTTCTTTTCTCGACGTAAAGGAATATTATAGTCTTAATTAATATTTATGTCAATTTGAAACTTGCATTCCTCTACCCCTTGAACATTGCTTTTGACCAATAGAAAAATTTCTTGACCAATATCAATATTCTCATTTTAAATTGAGAGTCTCGTTATCTATTCGATATTTTTTTTCTGATATAGGTCGAATTTTATAGAAAATCAACTTAACACGAAAATATATTAAAGTTCAATGACAATTCTTAAGCATTTAAAATTTAGTGAGTGCCGAAAATATAAGTTCAGTGGCTAATGAAATATGTTGGGTGAGTGATTGAGTGCAATGTGTTAAAATTCAATGAGGATTTAACCCCCATTAAAATTATAATACATTTTTCTGTTTTTTCTTTTTAACAACATATTTTTCTATAAAATAATATTACACGTAAATCGAAAACTTTTTTTTTTCAATCACTCATTCTCCAAAACATATTATTCAAAAAATTATAATACCAAATAATAAGGGCCAAACAGGAGCTTAGAATTATTTGAAAGTTCAGTAACTTTTGAAATATGATGAGAGCATGATGAAGTGCAACATGTTAAAATTTAGCGATTACTCGAAGACATTTTAAAGTTCAATGAATAAAATGTGACGAAGATATAAATTGAGTGACTAATGAGAGATTTAACTCTTAGAAAACTAATGAAACATTCTAATTCATCGAAATGAGTTAAAATTTGAGTTTAGACATTTTTCTTTTTTAAGATAGTATAGGACCATTCGATCCCAAGTTTCCACTTGATTGATGCATAAATCCTTGATGGCAGCCTCCACAGGCTTACAAAGAATCAAATTGGATTTGCTCCAGTAAGCAAATTAATACAACTTCACAATTGGCAATTTAGGTTAATCAATGTAAGCAACACGTGTCTAATTGTTAAATTTCATATAGAATGAAGTAATTTTCATTGATTCAATATACAGTACATGTGTATTTAATACATGTAAAATCTACTATGTAAAGAAATAAACTAATCTAGGACAAAATATCCTAGTAAGGAAATAATTGCTATGATAGTAACTAAATCTCAATAATCACGGTTAATACTCCCCCTCAAGTTGGAGCATGAAGGTATGTAATACTCAACTTGTGAGTTAAATGGTGAAAAAGGTCATGTCCAAGAGCCTTAGTGAAGATATCGGCCAGTTGCAGCTTAGTAGAAACGTGTGTATATTTCTCACGCACAAAATGACAATCTATTTCAATATATTTGGTGTGCTCATGAAAAACAGGATTGCGAGTGATGTGGATAGCAGATCATTATCACAGTAGAGCAATATTCGTTGCGGATGGACGACAACAAGATCACGCAAAAGAGATTTGAGCCAAACAAGTTCACAAGTTGCCATCACCATTTTACGATACTCAGCTTTGGCAGAGGAACGTGAAACAACTGTTTGTTTCTTTATACGCCAAGAAATGGGATTGGTGCTAAGAGTGACAAAAAAAACCTGTCATGGAACGACGAGTGGTAGGACAGCTGGCCCAATCAGAGTCAGAGTATGCAGTAGTCCATGTCCTGGAAAACCTTTCAGATAACGTAGAATATGAAGTGCAGCTCGATGATGTGAGTCTCGAGGACTTTGCATGAATTAGCTTAGCATATGCACATAGAAGAAGATGTCTGGGTGAGTAATAGTGAGATACAGAAGTTGACCCACTAGTTGTCGGTAAGCACTGGGACAGAAAGTAGAGTGCCATTGTCAAGAGTAAGCTTCAAATTCTGATCCATGGGAAAGAGGCATGTTGTGAACCCAAATTATTGGAGTCGACAAGTATGTCAAGAGTATACTTCCTCTGTTTAATGAAAATTCCAAGTGGTGACCGAGCGATTTCAAGACCAAGATATTATTTCAATAGGCCTAAATCCTTGATCTTGAACTTGTTATCAAGTAATGATTTGAGAGTGGTAATGGCATAGAGGTCATTTCCTACAACCAAGATGTCATCAACATAAACTAGAACAATAGTGAAAGAAGAGCCAATGGTTCGAGTAAAAAGTAAGTGATCAGCTGTAGACTGAGTGAAACCATCTGACAACAATACGGAGGACAGTTTGGAGTACCAATTACATGAAACCTGCTTAAGACCATAAAGAGATTTAAGTAGACGACAAACATGAGTCTCCCCCTCTTGACCATGTCCGGAAGGAAGCGTCATGTAGTCCTCATCCTCCAAATCTAAGTGAAGAAATGCATTGTTGACATCAAGCTGATGGAGATGCCATTGATGTGCGGCTGCAACTGCCAGAACACAACGAACAGTGACAAGTTTGGCAACATGAGCGAAAGTATCATGATAATCAATGCCCTCAACCTGAGTGTAACCCTTGGCCACCAACCGAGATTTATACCTCTCAATGGAACCATCTGCGTGGATTTTAGTTTTGAAGACCCACTTACAACTGATGGGTTTCTTGTCTGGAGGAAGAGGTGTAATAAGCCAAGTATTACTAGATTCAAGTGCCCAAATCTCAGCCTGCATAGCATCACACTAGTGGGGATGTTTAACAGCTTGAGAATATCGAGTAGGGTCAGAAGAGTGTGATAAAGCAGATAAAAAGAAAAATGATTCATAGAGAAATTATGATATGAGACAAAATATGAAATGGGATGAGTCGTACCTGAAGATGTGATCGGAGCGGTGCAAGTCGTAACGGATCAGGTGGATGGTAAGGTAGGACATACGTAATCAGAAGGTGAACAAGACGGTGTATAGGACGACGATGACGAGTAGGAGGGGCACAGGAAATGGTTCTTTCTGGATGAGGAGAGGAATTAGTTGGCAGAATAGAAGCGTCAGGAATAGGAATGGAAGGGTCATGAACGGGAAGAGGTTAGACAATGGGCGAGGTAGAAGGTTGAGGTAAAATCTGGAAAGGAAAAACATGTTCGAGAAATGTGACGTCCCTAGAGATGATAATCCGTTTATGGTCTAAGTCATAAACTTGATATGCACGATGAGTGGAGGGGCATCCAAAAAACACACAATAACGAGCACGAGGTTGAAACTTGTCACGGTGAACAGAAGTAGTGTGAGTATAGCAAAGGCAACCGAATACACACAAATGATCATATCGAGGCGATTTTTCGTAAAGGCACTCAAAAGGAGAAATATTGTTTAGGGAAGAGGAAGTGGTGTGGTTGATGAGATAAGTAGCAATATGCACACATTCTCTCCAAAAAGAAAGGGAAAGATTGGCCTGAAAACGTAGGCATCGAGTCACATTTAAAATATGATGCTCAGCAACACCATTCTGTTGAGGTGTCTCAACACAAGTGCATTCGTGAAGAGTGCTTTGTTCAGAAAAAAATTTGTGTGGTGCGAGCAAGAAACTCTTGACCATTATCAGTGCGTATGTGACGTATTGTGAAATTGAATTGAGTGTGAATCGTGGCAAAAAGATGTACGCAAACACGATAAGGCTTTGGTTTTAAAACGCATTAAATACAGTCATGTGACCCGAGTATATTCATCAACTATAGTTAAAAAATAATGTGCACCCGAGAGAGAAGCGGTATGATAACCGCCCCAAATATCACAAAAAATAAGTTCAAAAGGCATCAAACTTTCATTTGCAACTAATTGAGAAGGTAATCGGGTGTGTTTTCCACGATTACATGCATTATAATGTTCAATAATTTTAGGACGAGAAATAAAATGCAAAATATTATGTAAGGAAGGGTGACCCAAATGTTGATGCCACGTATCAAAAGAAATGTGATTGGATAGTTGGAGCGCGGTTGCTGGAGCCGGCTTGAAATAATACAGTATGTTACGCTCATCACCCATGCCAATCAGCATCTTCGTGGTTAGGTCCTAAAATGTGCAAAAAGTGGGAAAAATGAAACGACACAATTGAGCGATTTTGTTCGCTGACTGACCGAAAACAAAATTAAATTTAAAATCAAGAATTGACAAAATATTAGAAAGTAAGAGACGAGGTGATAAAGTAATATCACTCGTACTTGATACTGGAGCCTATGAACCCATGAGAAGACAAACAAAAGATGGGTTAGTACAATTATAAGAATAATTGAGGGGTAAATTGGTGATGTGGTGTGTGGCACCACTATCTACTACCCATGGCTCTCGGTCAAACTGAGAAGAAGAGGCTGAAACTACAAATGACAGGCTTGAGTTCTTGAGGAGTTCTATCAATTGAGCATATTGATCGGTGGAGAGACCAGGGATTCTACTCAAGGTTGAAGGTGCACTGGTAGCGGTGGCATCGAATACTTGATGAACAGCCGACGAGGAAGAAACCGAGGTGCTGCGTTTATTCTTGGATGGCCACCACTCCGGGTATCCAATAATTTCGAAACATTTGTTCCTCTGGTGACCCAGTTTACCACAAGCTTCACATAGAGGTGTTCCAGCAGGCCATGCACAGCGGGGGCGAGATGAGGTGTTGGGCAGCGTGGAGCAGGTGGTTAGGGCTGAAGCATTCGATTGAGATGGGGATAATTGAACCAAACGCTGCGTTTCTTCTTGATGGAGGATGGCATAGCAACGACAAATAGAAGGAAGTGGGCATTTAGTCGAAATTTGGGAACGAAGCCGTTGGAAGCTCTCGTTTAGGCCCATGAGAAATTGATAAACCCGGTCAGTTTTTTGAAGTTTAGAAAGAGATTTGAAGCACCGCATGTACTTGGATTCGTGGGTTGTAAGGAGGCATATCAACAAGAATTTGGTTTGGTTGATCAGATGAGTGCAGGAAGTATGGGGATAAAGCATCTGTAACGAATTTGTTGGCATCCAAGGCAGGGATAGAAGCAGGGTCGGCCATGGCAGGAACCAAGGTATGGAAAACGAAACCTAATGCTCTGATACCATGTTAAATTTCATATGGAATGAATTAATTTTCATTGATTCAATATACAGTACATTAGTGTATTTAATTCATGTAAAATCTGCAATGTAAGGAAATAAACTAATCTAGGACAAAATATTCTATTAAGGAAATAATTGCTATGATGGTAACTAGATCTCAATAATCACGGTTAATACTAATTGGTAAGTGCAATCAGCTACGTGAATGAATCAAACAGGCAAAATTGTGGATATACTTCACTTGAATTTAACTAGAAAGAACAGGTATATATTGATATTATTATACAAAATATAATTCTTATTAGCAACCTATAAAGGCAGTGTGTTCTGATGTAACACCCGATCCCTAGTTGATTTCAAATTTGGGCCTCAATAAGTAAGTTTGAAAGTTCAGGGACCATATCACAAAAAATTATAGACAGGGAACTTGTATGCAATTATTAATTTTCACATATTGCTGTCGCGTGAGTAGTAGTGTCTGCAAGCTATTGATTTTCTAGGAAGGGTCTACTAAAGAAATGTTCTGCTATACCTTTGAGGAATAAAAGTGAAGGAAATGGGAAAATTTAGGGAGATTGAGGTTTAGCTCATGTTTGCCTCACATTTTTCGAGCACGAATTAGATGGGTTCAATGATCTAATGAAGAGGTGAGGGTTGTAATTGTATAGACCCTAGTTTGATTAGAATAGAAAATGTAGTCCTACTTGAATTAGAATAAGAAAGTAATTGTCACTTTCCCAAGACTTGATTTAGTTTAGGGCGAGTAAAATTCTTCACAAATATTATGACCTCGTTTAACTAAGATCGAACTAGTTGATCACGTGTTCATGTTGTATCGTTTTTAGCATCATCATAAGCTCCTTGCATCCAATGCCATCTTTTGGGATTTGGGATGCATATATCTTCAAGTGTGCAAATGGTGACCATGATGTTGGAGAGGCAACACGCCTGCATGGAGGCCATAGCTTGAGGCTATACACAAAGATTGCACGTCGGGGGACTACTTTGAGATTGTGCACTCTATGGTGACAACAATCCTAGCATTTTCTAGAGGAACGANGAGGCTATACACAAAGATTGCACTTCGGGGGACTACCTTGAGATTGTGCACTCTATGGTGACAACGATCCTAGCATTTTCTAGAGGAACGACTTAGGTGCGTGAGATGGGCACATCTTAGATGATTGTTAATGACACAACTTCAGATTGTGCGCAAGGCACAACTTATTTTGCGTGTGCGTGGAGCACATCTTAATTTGTGTGCATGGGGCATGATTTACAAATAACAATTCTTAGAAAACTATAAAAGGATATATGGATTTATATTCCAAAGAACACTAAACCACAAATAACTGCTCTTAGAAAACTATGAAGGGATTATTTGGTAAACTGCTAGTGGGAATTACACCCTAATCCTGATTAGGAGAGCAATAACAAGCAAAGAAAAATAAGAATCAAAAGAAGGTAAAAAGAATTATAGAAGTTCACTATGCATCCAAGAACACCAACCATATATCAAAGGTTTTAACGAGTGTACAAACATCTGACAACTGCCTTGTCACAAAACAAAAAAACGTTTTCTCCTTCTAATATTTGGGTGACCAAGTACATGTATGCACTACAAACTAAACAATTGACGTTGCTCCAAACACTCCCAACACATTCTTGGTGTAATATAGGCTCAGAAGTATATGTATCAGCCTTTTTTTAATACAGTGTGAATCATCTCCTTCAAATTGTTACATCCCAAAATATCCATTCCCTCAGAATGCATATCTAACAAAATTTTCTCTTCTGATTTGGGAACAATGCACTTTTTATATCCAAGCTTTGCCACTGTGTTAATCCTTTTGTTCAATTGTGGCACCTACAGTTATTAGGAGAAAATCAAGGAGAGGAGCTTAATGTGTCCAACGTTTTACAATATGATCAAAACTCAATTGGGTGTTGAAATAAAAGGATTTCAATTTGACAATGCTAAAGTCTGTTTCAATCAATTCATATCTCCTTATTTTCCAAAATATAGCCTTTTTTAGGGTATTTCTAGGAACAGATCTAGTGGAGACGGAGTTGAGCCCGTGGACAAGAGACCTTCCTGGGGAGCCTGAACTAAAAAAATAAGTTGTTCAAAATAAAACACCGACATATAGTTGAAATGGATTTGACTTCGATGATAAATAGTGGAGTACCAAAGCATATATAGGTTGAAGCATTCATCATGCAGTGTATTTAATCAACTGATTTTCATTTTTTGTTATTAACATGAAATCTCCTTTTTCTTCTCTTTATGGTCGTGAGACTTCTCAGGGTGGAGATCAGTACATTTTCTGATATATGTGATTGGTTTACTTCAAAACAATCTTTAAAACACAGTTTCGACGATGCAGTTCAAGGTATGAATCCTCGTGTGAATACACCCCAACAAAATGGAGTGGCCGAACAAAATAATGGGCATCTCCTAGCTATGACTAGTGCCTTCCTATTTCTTAAAAATGGTCCAAAACAATATTGGGGAAAGCTGTTTTAACTGGTCATCTTATCAATAGGTTGCCAACAAGGGTTCTTGATTTCAAAAATCCTATTAAAATTATTGAGAAATTCTTTCCTAATTTCAATACCTCAAGTAATCTTGTCTCAAAAGTATTCGGCTATATAACCTATGTTCATGTGCAAAAACTAGGGGGAAACTTGATCCACGAGCTCTTAAATGTGTCTTTATTGGGTACTCATCTTCTCAAAAGGGCTATAAGTGTTATCATCCTCCAACAAGAAAACTCTGTGTCTGCAAATGTTAATTTTGTCGAAACAGAAAAATATTTTCTTGGTCCTTATCATCAAGGGGAGACCTTATTCAAAAAAGATAAGAACAAAGACTTATTTCTTCTCGAGTTTCCAATCGAAACCAATCCAAATTCTTTGATCACTTGGCAAAAAACAGTTTCAGACATTCATCGAAATACTCTGTCAATCACTCAACAAGAAACAAAAATCTTATGTCTAGGTCACAATAGCTGGTGATGAGAAGCAAACTCAAGGCTCTACTCGTTCATTGTTAACTTATTCAAGGAAAAAGGCACCAATTACTCAATCTATGCAAGTCTAGTCACCTGAATCTCATCTTGTTGAGGTAATTGCTAATCTAATCTCTCCTATTAATAAGACTATAGAGTTTATTGTACAAAATGATTATGATATTCCTATAGCTATCAAAAAAGGAACTAGAGCTTGTACCCAACATCCTCTACATTTGTTTATGTCATACGGGAATTTATCTCATAACCACATATCCTTTCTTACTAGCCTACACACAGTGTCTGTTCCCAAGACTTTATCAAAGGCATAAGGAATGATTATTGGAAGAATGCCATGAAGGTTGGGATGGAAGTTCTTAAAAAAAATAAAATATGGGACTTGGTTGAGTTCTTAAAGGAGAAACCAATTGAGTGTAAATGGGTTTTTGACGTTAAATACAAGTTAGTGGCTCTTTAGAAAGGTATAAAACAAGATTAGTTGCCAAAAGTTATACTCAGATCCATAGCATAGACTATCTTAAGACATGTACTCTAGTTGCTAAAATGAATGTGGTGAGAATATTGTTGTAATTGGATGCTAATTTGGATGGAAGCTATACCGGTTTGATCTAAAGAATGTCTTCTTATATGGTCAACTTGAAGAAGAAATTTATATGGAGATTTCGCCTGGATTTAACTTCAGTAAAGAAGATAATATGGTGTGCAAACTGAAGAATGCTTTGTACGGATTAAAGCTATCTCCAAGAGCTTGGTTTGGAAGATTTACCAATGTGATAACATGGGATACGAGTAAAGCCAAGGTGATCATACGTTGTTTGTGAAACACTCAATGTTAGGAAAAGTGACTGCATTGTTAGTCTATATAGATGATATTATAGTTACTGGAGATGATTCGAAAGGAATGGAGAGCTAGAAGAACACGTTGATGGAGTTTGAGATTAAAGAACTAGGTAAGCTAAAGTTTTTTCTTGACATAGAAGTAGCTTATTCTCAACAATGAGTCTTTATATCACAACAAAAATATGTGATAGATTTATTAAAGAAACGGGTAAGCTATGATGTAAGCCGCCAGAAACACCCATAGAGTACAATCACAAACTTAGTGATAATCCGAAAGATTTAGCAGTGAATAAAAGCTCCTATCAAAGGCTCATGGAAAGACTAATATACCTGTCACATACCAGACCCTATATAGCTTATGCAATGAGTGTTGTAAGTCAATTCATGCACAATCCTAAGGAGTGACATCTCAAAGTTGTATATCAAGTTCGGTAGTATTTAAAAGGTACACCGGGAACAAGGGTCTTATTTAAAAAAATAAGAGACTAATTCTTAACGCCTACATAGATGGGGATTATGCAGAATCTATGGTTGATAGAAGGTCAACTTTGAGCTATTATACTCTACTTGGAGGGTATCTTGTGACTTGGAAAAGTAAAAAACAGAATGTTGTTGCTAGATCTAGTGTAGAAGCTAAATTTAATCAATGGCACTTAGGATATGTGAGCTATTATGGCTAAAGATAATCCTAGAAGATTTGAAGATTGAATGAAATGGACATATGAGGTTCTATTGTGACGTCAAACTAGCCATTAATATTGCACATAATCCAGTGCAGCATAATGGTACGAAGCACATTGAAGTTGACATACATTTTATAAAGGAAAAGCTTGATAGTGGTCTGATTTTACACCATTGATTTCGACTAGTAGTCATCAAGACATACTAACCAAAGGATTGTCTGGTGCATATCTTCGAGGAATAGTGAGCATGGGAATGGAAGATATCCATTCACTTGCTTTAGAGGGAGTGAGGAAAAATATAATTTTCCTAGCTTAGAAAAATTCTATACAGTTATGTAATACTATGTAATCTTTATAAGTGTCTATTTTTAGGATAGTTATTGCAATCCATGATATCCAGGCATTGGTTTTTACGTATCTTTTATTTTTTGGCAACTTTCCTTATTTTGCTGATTGAGTTCAACTATATAAACTCTTGAAATAACGATAGTTAATCAATACAATTCATATATTTTCAATCTTTTATATTCTGTTAGTATGTGGAACCAAAATTGATATAAACTGTAAAATTTAGGGTGCGTTTGATTTGCTATTTTCATTCTGTTTTTAGTTTTCAATTTTGCAAAATGTTGAAAATGTATTTAGTCTTGTATTTTTTAAAAATAAATTTTTGAAAACGAGGTCAAATTTATATCATAAAACTCAATGCTTTTGACATTTTGAGTATTTTCAGTGAAAATTCTGAAAATATAAAATAAAAACTATGAAAACAATTATAAAAATTTAGAAAAATAAAAATAGTCCAAGCTTTTATAAAATTTAAATGAACACGGATAAAATTTATGAGTCCACGTCATTAATTTTTATTTTTCCTTTCAATATTTAGAACTCAATTTATTATTTATTTTACTTTTGTGATGAGAAAAAGATATTGTAAAGTCATCAATTTTAAAATGCATATATTACTTAATAATATTAACATAAAATTGTTCTGTTTTTGCTGAATAATCAAATTTCATTAAATAAAATGCCATAAAATAATTTTTCAAAATTTCAAACCAAACATGTTTTTAGCAATTTCAAAAAAGACTCAAAATAGAAAACTGAAACACAAACCAAATGGACCCTTAGATTTTCCATCGTTCTATTGTATCTAACAATTACATGTTCAGATCAACGAGATGGATGGCAAGAAATACTTTGATGCAATAAGAGTGAAATATAAAGTTAGAAGCAAACAGCTGATACATACGGACAAAAAAATATATTTCCAAATTGTAAACGCTAGGAAGATTACATGCTCCAAAGCATATAGTTTGAACTTTAAGATTAAATTTCCAATAAGAAAGTTCATGTAATTGCTTCTTAATGCATGGGCGGGAAAGAATATTAGATAGCAGTCGTGAAAATAGGGTAACTAAACATAAAGGCTAGGCCTGAAATGGAAGTTGTTCTTTTCGTGTTCTAAGTCTAGAATTCCTTCTCAACCACGTCCACTATTTTCTGGAGGAATCAACAAAACAATGCATTTCTGTGTTTTTGTTTTGTTGTCTCCAATGGGGCCTCGTCATAACCTTGAACAGCACAAATCACACAGATCAATGAACCAAATCATAGTGAGTTCAGTTCATGAAATTAAGTCACCTAACTTCTAAATTGAAGGTTAAAGACAAAAGGATATTCATAAGTTAACAATGGGTTGCTCCATGAGCTTTATTTACACTTCCATCATACATTTTTTGTGTCCCACAAAACTACTTACTCTTTTGCATATCCCAGAGATATGGTGCATTTAGGAGTTTCATGTTCCACTACCATTACGTCTGGCATAAGTGAGAGAAATTTATCTGGCTATTTGTAGCTTCTAAAACATTTTTCAATTTCTGCCAGCCATCATCCAGAAAAATGAAAATCAAAGTTAAGAAAAAAGCTTCAATGTACACAGAAGAGATGTAAACTATCGTATATAAAAAGAACAAATGGTATAATCAGTAAAGAGAGTTACATTCTCTTGTAGCTTTAGACCAGCTTCGCAATAACCTGAAATATAAACTGTAGAGGTGAAATCATTTGCGAACTGCTCCGAAAGAAGTGCCTTAGGACCTCATTAATTCAGTCGGAAGAAAATATAATTAAAAACGATAACATATATATAACCGTGTTCTGTCACCAAGAAAAGGGAAACCATAAAGATGAAAGTTAGACAGTCGGGAAAAAAAAATTCCCAACTTAATGTTACAATGAACACGCATTAAATAGACTGAATAATCACTCACTGAGATGATCATGTCAGCTCAGTTCCTGGAACACCATTCGCCTGCCTAGGATGATGATCCAGCTATGCATAATGCCTACATGGAAATCATGCA
This sequence comes from Fraxinus cuspidata, assembly GCA_903798385.1. Lineage (NCBI taxonomy): Eukaryota > Viridiplantae > Streptophyta > Magnoliopsida > Lamiales > Oleaceae > Fraxinus > Fraxinus cuspidata. Next base: position 9,390 of record CAIGRP010060593.1, on the reverse strand, counting down.
GTGATTAGAGCTGTAGGAGATCGAGGGAAAGTACGACAAAATCCCTAAGCATGTTGGCTTAGACCGTGGAATGGATACACACACATAGATTATTTATATAACATATGCAAGAATTTGGACTTTTTGGACATCTTGCAATAAAATGTGTCAAGTAGCATATCATCATAATTACCCTGTAAACATGATTCTTTAAGGTAGAATTTAGCAACTTAGATGAATTAGAAATCAGTTGAACTATAGCCGTTTTCCAACTGTTATTGCGACTGATTTCGGTTGGAATCTTCAAATATATGGAGCATTAGTTAGTTAGGTAGTTAATAACCATTTTTGATACCTCATTGTGTCTATAAATAGCTGCATTTGTTGTATGAATGAAAAAAACTAGAGAATGAGAGAAATTCTGTAATTTTGTAGTAGGAAGTGGAGATTGGTGAGGACAATTTGAAAATTCTTCTACTAATTCATATTGTATGAATGAATAGTCTTGATGAATACAAGGCTGAGGAAGTTACCTTCCTATTTTCATTCTGTTCTCTGTGTTTATTTCTCTGCCGGTTTATTCCTCTGTTTCTGCTGCATTTTCTGCTATTTTTCTGAATCGTCTTCTTCTTCATATCAATTCTGTTGATGCATTTTGTGCTGCCTGACATTCTATATTAAGTTGAGACTTAGAGAAAGCCATTACAGAGCCAACAATTGGTATCAGGGCTAGACCTTGACAACCTGAAGAAGGGACTGCAAATTAAGTCGGAAAATTTCTGTTTTTCCTTCTTCTTCTTAACTGGCCGCACGTATCATTTGTGAAGAAAGATTTCTGGCCAGAATCTTAACCACACCATGTCAACATCCAAGTTTGAAATAGAAAAATTTGATGGCAAGAATAATTTCAACCTATGGAGGGAGAAGATGATGGCACATCTTGGCAATCTTGGGTTGGAAGAAGCTTTGAAAGAGCAATTTGAAACTGATTCTTTAACCATGGCTGACACCTTGAAGAAGGCAAGAAATACCATCATCTTTAGCCTCTCTAATACGATTTTAAGGAATTTTAGGAGAGGGCAGCCTTTGAAATGTAGAGTAAACTAGAGGAGCTTTACTTGACTAAAGCTTTGACAAACCAAATCTATTTGAAGCATAAGTTCTATAGCTTCAAAATATATGAATCCAAGTCAATGATGACAATATTGATGAGTTCACAAAGCTAGTTTCGGATTTGGAAAATCTTGAAATCAAGATTGAGGAAGAAGATCAAGCCATTTTCTTGTTAAACTCATTGCCACCAGTCTATGATCATCTAAGAAACACCATAAAGTATAGCAAGGAATCATTGACCCTCAAAGAAATTGCTGCAGCAGCCTACTCAAAGGAATTGGATCTGAAATTGAATGAAAATTTTGCCAAGATGATTGGAGAAGTGCTGAGTGTGCAAGGAAGGAAAGAAAAGAGAGTGCTGGATTTGCCATCAAGAATGACACTTTAGGAAGCATTGTCCACAAAGAAACAAGAGGTAGCTGAGGCAAGGAAACAATAAGTAACATGGAGACTGTGCTAATGCGTTTGGAGATTGTGAAGTTGTTAAAGTAATCGCTACAACAAGTGCAAGCCACAACAAGGTTTGGATAATGGACTCAGGCTGTCCATTTCATATGACACCAAGGAAGGAACTTTTCATTGATTACAAACTGGTTGATGATAGCAAAGTGCAATTAGCAAATGATAACACATGTGAATAAGATAAAAATGTGGGATGGATCTTTAAAAGTTCTAGGTGGAGTGAGGCATGTACTAGGACTGAAAAGAAATCTGATTTCACTTGGAGCATTTGACAAATCTGGTTGTGTGTACAAAGCTCAAGGTGGAGTGTTAAATGTAATGGAAAAGTCCATGGTGATCATGAAAGGAGTCCTATAACAAGGTATTTATGTTTTGAAAGGAGGTGAAGTTGAGGTTCCAGCTGCAATTGGTTTGTAAATTCTCCTCAAGAATCAAGGTGGAGATTGTAAAATATGATTCTTTAAGGTAGAATTCAACAACCTAGATCAATCAGAAATCAGTTGAACTGGAATCGTTTTCCAACTGTTTTTGTAACTGATTTCGGTTGGAATCTTTAACTATATGGAGCCTTAGTTAGTTAGGTAGTTAATAACCATTTTTGATACCTCATTGTGTCTATAAATAGCTGCATTTGTTGTATGAATGAAAAAACTAGAGAATGAGAGAAATTTTGTAATTCTATAGGAAGTGGGGATTGGTGAGGACAATTAGAAAATTTTTCTACTGATTCATATTGTATGAATGAAAAGTCTTGATGAATACAAGGCTTAGGAAGTTACCTCCTTGTTTTCAATATGTTCTCAGTGTTTATTTCTCTGTCGGTTTATTATTCTGTTTCTACTGCATTTTATGTTTTTTTCTGAATCTGTCTTCTTCTCCATATCAATTCTGCTTGTGCATTCTGTGCTGCCTGACATTCTGTATTAAGTTGAGACTTAGAGCAAGCCATTACAGACCCAACATACCCTTTAGTATAAATGAGCAAGATGGACCTAACAATTCAAATTCAAGCAAGAAGAAAATCTCATGGATTAATGGGATTTAGTATCCCAAGAAGCATAAATTGACTAAACCCAAAATATGAAAGAGAAAGTGAAAAAAAATCCTAAATGGTACCTGAATTTCAATGACAAATGCTCGGGATCCTTCCATCATCACAGCAATAGCCATTCCAGCTAGATAGTCCGAATCAGAGTGCTGCTCACTTAAGAACATATCACTGGGATTTGAAACGCCTTCTAGTCTTGACTGAGACATCTGGAAAACTCCAAGCTGACAGCAAAATACCATTATCTTGACAGGATAAAGACAGTAAAGTAAATGAACGATTGACATGCGGAAATCATACCAAAATGTTGCTCATAAGATTATGGTCCCCCAACAAACCATCATTTCATATTTGTTGTGTGTTGCCCCTGCTTTTCGCATTATACCTCTCTATGTTCATATTGTACACTTAGAGCCCCAAGGTCACAAAGCCTCTATTACTGGTTTATAAACACCAATTATAGTTAGTTGTATATTTTCCATTAGACTTGATTCCACCTGTCATACATTGTTTCCGCACAGAAGATGAAATAATAATCCAAACATCTCATCGGGCATCCACCTAACCCACAGAACACATACCATACCCAGATTGAAGCTCCTACTGAGATACTGATACACATACAATATTATCTTTTCCACATTAAAAAGACCATCACAAAAGCACCACCTTTTACCAATGCTAATTTACTACCTGACATTATTTCACTAACTAACCAGTAAGGATGTCCATTCAAAAAACTAAGAATCGTGACTAAATCCATCCAATACCTCATCTGTGGATCCAAAACGATTCTTTACTGATCGGAGCAATTGATGTGATGAATACTTCTCCCTCCTGAAATCATATGTCAGTGAAACAATGAAGTATAACACAGATTAATTACGTATTGAGCAATCGTCCCCCACCCCCACCCCCACCCCCACCCCCTCCCTTCAAAATAGTATCCATCTCCTTTCTTTAGAGATGCTGAGTTTGTAAAAGTCATCCAATGTATCTGAGAACTAAAAATCAAGCATTCCTCATTTTAAATGTGAATGAGTGGTATGATGATGGAGCCTTCAAAAGTTAAGCAGAAACTTTATCTTGGGTGATAATATTTTGTGAAGGGAGTGGTAGAAAAAAAAAAAAGGAGATAAGGGATTTCGTGGTGGAAAAGGACATCCTGTAAAGTAGGAATGTAGCATGCGATGTCAATCAAAATGAACCCTGCATCTCTTCATCGTGATATCCAAAAAGGAATCTAATATAGTAATGAAAACATGAATTTAATAAAGAACACACTTCATATGATCGTATTGAAAGACTCAAATGAAGTACAGTAGAAATATCTATGCATCATCCCATTCCCTTGGCAGATCATATGGAGAAAAATAAACATCTATGAAGCATGGATACGTATGGTACCACACAGACACGTTCAACAATTAAAATATTTGAATTACTTCAGCAAATAAGTTTGAAAAATATGTATCAGAAAATAAGTTGCCAAATCAACGGATCAAGCAGACCTGACTTTCCATCATTACCATCAACACACCAACTATTTACTTGGTGTAAGAGCAGAGTATTACATGTCCAAACCAAAGGTTTTTGCATGATCTTTATGCAAAACTAGAGGTACGTGATAAATCATTAATGTAAGTACAAATAAGATGACATGACATCTCCTACAGTTTACAAAGATTTCAACATCTGAAATATAAGTTATGTCACACAATAAGAATAAGCTGACTACAATCAACCAGAAAGGATAAACAGTATTTGCTTAAGAAAGAAAATCCAGGGTTTGTTTGAGACCCTTTTTTGGGAGAATGGGTTTTGTAATAATGATTTTTTTTGGAGAATGTTTAATTTTTGGGTTTACATATAAAATCATTTTATTGAAAAAATGTATAGTTGAAGATGAATTTTTAAATAATGAGACTCAAACAGGGTTCAATAAGGCACCAACCTCCATGTATAGAACAACATCAACAATGTGCTCTAAGACACGAACTGTGAGTGGGGCACATTGCTTATTTTAAGTTTTAATTGTATGGGGCATACTGCTTATTTTGAATTTTAAGCCTCGTGTTTCAAGTTTTTCTCAAAATTTTTAATCCATTTGTCAAATTTTCCCAACACTTGATACTAACCCACTTTTATTCACAAAATAAAATTTTATGTTTCTAAGTGTATTTATTGATTATCAATGACGAACTTAAACTAAACATAGAAAAATCAACGTGTATTTGAAGGATAAATTGATGTATGAATTATATTTTGTTAATAAAAATCGTGTATGCAAAGATAATAAAATCGCGCTTATGCTTATTGAATAGAATTTTAACTTATCGAAACCAAAATATGCACACGAATTTCGACCTACTAAACGTATAAATTAGAAGGAGATGAATAGAAACGAGGTATGAGAATGCAAATCTTACTAAAATAGATTTCGTCCCTTGTATTAGTGTTAACATGGCCAAATGGATATATCTCTCTAGAAATACTACGCTTTTTTCAAAATTAATATGGTACAATTAATTTTGCCATGCGAACCATCTCTGGGCCGAAAGATATTGAACACGAAACTTGAAAATGATATGAGAATTATTTTGACAGAATCTAGAGAGAGAAGAAAGTAGAATCAATTACTTGGAATTCATTTGAAGTGAAGAAAATGGAATTAGGAGAGTTCTATTTATAGATTTTTATGTATCTTTTTGAATGCTCGCATTTTTTGGCATAAATTAATTTTAGTCATTAGATCACAAAATTTCATGATTGATGGTCTAAATTGCATCTTATCAAAAGGTCACGACTTTTCATCATGCACCTTTTTGGATAGTCACACTCATTCCCCGAAAACATGACTCTTAAAATTGATATACCTCTTTTGCAATTGAAGAATCGCAACTAGTCATTGTATCAATTGGAGGCTTTTCTAATTTACATCTATAAAATATCTCATAAATTCTAACAATCTCCTACATTAATGGAAGAAGTTGAATCAAAACAAGAAAGGCGAAATAAAGTACAACTAAAATGTAATGCATCAAAATCAATAGCTTTCGCTTTGAACCTTCTTTAATAAGAATGTATGGAACTCATTTGGTTAATCAGTGAACTATCATCCATTATTCTAACCCAAACAATATATCGAACACATTATCTGTGATATCAAACTTTGATTCTTCATTGTGTTCATTATTTTAGCCCTGAACTTTTTGGTTCTGTAAGTGTACTTGAGAATTCTTCTAAGTAAAATTCTCATAGAACAAACCAGGATCGCACCCACATAAGTGATGTTCTATAAAGAGTACCATACAATACTTCATTTGTACCATTTACGAAATATAGTCACGTTAAAAGTATAGTATATCCTAACATATCTTTAGTAAGCAGCACTTGTTTGCATCATAGAAATAGGGTGGAGTTAAAACTCTGAAGTGTTTCTCACCAAATCAATCATAACTAGTTTTCTTATTGAACCTAGTATGTGGGACCTCAGGTTAGATTTCCATTAAGCTAGTCCATTAGTTTAGGATATACACTCATTTTCCTCGATATGCAATTTATTCTCTCTAGATACCATTTGTAAATAGATCTGATAGGTTATTCTTTAACAAAAAAATCAATATTGTTCTATTCTAATGTAATTGCCAAATGATATTATGTCTATGATTTATATATTGAGGCTTTTCATTATATACGATATTCAATGCCTATCTCGATTAAATCATACAACATGCACAAATTGTCATCAATTAGGAAATTCTTAAGAACATTTTTGAAGCCATCATACTTCTTTCTAACCTTTTTGAAAGTTCTAATTTAATTTTAAATTTCCAAGTTGTATGTAGGATTTCCATAAAACTAATCTCTCAATAGTAAAATATATTTATTAATAGATTTTGAATCTTTGTATTAGATTTTCAATTTTCAATATCATATGTGTTAGGTTTTTAGTGAGTTGGCAATTCTTTAGACAAAAGTACAGTTATAAAATAGTTGTAAAAGTCAAGGAATTATTTGTTGGTAGTATAATCCTTGAAGGAGTCCAAGATTCCAAGAAGATCACATATGATCAAAAGAATGCAATTAAAAGTCTAAAGAGTGTCAAACAGCTGCACAAGTTATGCTTCGACTTCTCAGCTGTAATTTGCAATGTATTTTTCACATAAAAAACATTGGAATATGGATAAGGCTAACAAAAATTGTATCCATTTGAGTTAGATTTCCAACTCATTTTGAATTGCCTCAATCGGATATTGGAAGAGAAAACTATGATAAAAATACTAACGATTGCTCATGTATTGCTCACCTTTCACTGAGCTATCGCTCGGGTGACAGTGTTTCTCGAGAAAACCCTAGTTTGTATTTTAAAGAGTTTTAATGGGCCTAAACTACCTAACTAACTTTTACTATAAATACTGAAGCCCTTGCACTTTTTTTGTGTGATTGTTGATTATTCTTTTGCCTTAATCATTCTTTAGAGATCCATGAAAGTATTCATCCTTTGTGATTTATCCTTTTCATTATTGAATTATTGAAATCATTCAACCACACTATGGGAAAACATCAAATTGAAGAATTCAAAACACCCACTTCCTAAATTCATATTCAGGAAAGTACTTTCTCAATAGATTTCATAGTTGTTGAAAATTGAGGGAGGTTGGACAACATGCATAAGAAGAGTACAAGAACACGGCGTTTTTGATGGTCCACATGAGATAGACAATTTCAGAAGAACTGGAGTAGGTGTGAGTGAAGCACGTTCCAGCGAATCTTAGATATTTCAGGAATTAAATCAATGAGTCTAGTGGATTTTTTAAGTTGGATAATACTGTAAGTTCACATTGTCTATAGTGGAATCTACTGGCTTGGTCTTGAAATTTTTACCTAGTTAACGGTTTTATTCGTCATCATATTTTGTGTTATTTACTGCTTTCTATATAATTGCGGCATTTAAACTATAGGAAAATTGAATTGATTGACTAACCATCTAGAAACAACTAAAATTGACTTATTGCTTATTAATTGTTAATTTTAATTCCGCGTTAGGGTTGAACTAGAACCTAACAAGTGGTATCAGAGACTAATAGTGATTTTTGATACAAAATTTTGTCTAGATGAGTCAATCAGTTTATGATTCGGGATCTGAGTGTGATACGGAACTTCAAGAGGCTTATGAAAAATTATTGGATGAGAGTTTTAAAATTAAGAAGGTGAATAAAGTTGTGCTTAAAAATGTTAATGCACTTGAATTAGAAAAAGAGAGACATGTAGCCAAACTTGAGGAGTCAACTAGATGTTTGAATGAATTAAGGTTGAGAAAGAGTCTTTAGATATTAAGGTTAAATCTCTTATGAGTGATCTTGAAAAATCAAATTCCCAATCAAACTTTTTCTAGCAGAAAAAAAATTGATATTATAATAAGTCTGAACAAACTGGCTAGGAACAGAAGAGATTTTGGCAATAATGAAACAAATTCTCATACTACTTCATCTTCTAACAATAAGTTGGTATATGCCTCAAAGCCTAAGGTTCAAAACATGAAACCTAGAGTTGCTTCTAAGTTCATCCCTACGTGTTACCATTGCGGTAAGGTATGACACATAAGACCAAAGTGTCACGAGTTCTTCAATAGGAACACAACCACGAATGTAGGTGTTCAAGGATTGAAATCATCGGTACAACATAGGTTTCCTCCACCTAAGGTTCAAAATTTGAAATCTAAGATTGTTCATAAATTTATTCCTACTTATTTCAACTGTGGAGAATTAGGACATATGAGACCTAAGTGTCATAAATTCCTGAATAGAAATAGATGTCAGAACTTAAATAGATATAAAAATTAGGAGTTTGATTGCCGGATTGACTTCCTCACTGGTCAGGTGAGTCAATTGACCGAGTTAATGACACAGTTAACTAGGATTAATTCTTCCACTAGGCAAATTTGGGTAAAGAATAGTGATCTGAAAAATGTTGAGATAAATCATGGTGCTCTTAAAGGTAAGACCATTTGTTTACATAACTGATTATGTACTTTTGGTGCATGTTTGTACTTTATCACTATGTTTCATTTATTATAGCATCCATCTCAATTATTTTTATTTTATTTTTTGGCATTTTGTTTTAAGTTGTTTGATTTTTTTTAAATAATAATAATAATAAAATTTGAAAAACAAAAAAGAGGAATTTTTTTTTCAACGTAATATATAATTTATTTGAACACGTGTATTGTGATCAAGTATGAATTTAATTGATGTGTTGTAACATATTTTTAATTACTTTGTTTATATTTATGTGGAGTAATTAAGATAGATTTCTTCATATACCATCTGCACTGCACACACTATGATCTTGTGATGACTCTTAACTGCGTGTGCAAGATTTGAGATGGCAATAATTTGTTTGTAAGGTAACCTTGAACATGAATTGACTTTAATATAGTTAACATAAGCTCTATTAAATTCCCCTGAAAAGTAAAATAAAATGTGTGTCATCTTATACTCTTTTTCAAAGCCTATTGACTCGAGTAATTAAGATCGAGGTTTCTCATAACCTGATGTTCTATGCAGGGGCGGATCCAGCACCCGGCGAGCCCCGGCAGCCGCATGTGCTGGATCCGCCGGAAATATTTTTTTTTTCTTTTGACAGTGAACAAAGTTTTAGGTTATATAACTGATAATTCATTTTATTTTCAATATTTTATTGTAGCTTAGTTGGTTAGAACTTTCTTTTTCATAGGAAAGACCCGGGTTCGAATCGCTTTCCAACTTTTATTGTGAAATTTTTTT
>CAIGRP010060583.1:0-15098 GCA_903798385.1 Fraxinus cuspidata | reverse complement strand
CCAATTTCACCAAATAACCGGGCTCGGTATAGATTCAACACCACTTTAATCCAAAATCATACAAAACCGAATCACCTTTCAATACCTTGGTTACTTCAAGGTTTAACAGCCACAAAGGACTTAGGGAATAGGATTTGGAAGCTAAAACGGCCACACAGGCTTGGGGGAAGAAGAGCAATGGATTCTCCAATTGTTCACTTAGAAAAGAGGGAGAAAGAGGCAAGTTTATTCCAACACATGCAAATGGACGGCTGCTCTGTTTCTTTCTCACCAATTAATCCTATTAATAATACTAATTAATATAGGTTAAAAGGAAGGTTAGAATAATGGGCCCAAAAATAAGTGGAAGTGGTAAAATCGCTTATAACCTAAAAACCATATTGGGTTGCTTCAAATTGCCCAAACGTGTTTCCTTAAACAGTGGGCGTCAACTTCATATGATTTTGGTATATTTGAAGTCCATTTAGTATATTATAATTACATCGTGGAATAATATAAGAGTTGGAAGTGATTCTTGTAAGTACAGTGTTTTCATCCCTTTCATTTACATAAATTGGGCCTATATTTGTGTTGGCATATTGTTGGAAAATTGTGTGGGCTGACTGAGGCAAAATTTAGTGTCATCATAGGTAAGTTAGTAGGTCCTAAAAACAAAATTGACCGGGTGATAGTAAACACTTTATGCTCCTAGTAGTTTACTCATAAAATCTATTAAAAATCCTATTTTGATATGAGTTTCGAAAAGTAAAAGTTACTTTTGATACAAAGAAGTTACTTTTTGCTCTATTTAAATAAATTTTTAAATGTATTTTATTTGATCAGAAGAGTTTTTAGAAGAAGCACGTGTACAAAAAAGTGAAGGTATAAGCAATCCAAAGCTACTAGTATTGAATTGAAAACATGAGTGTCACATGGGATCTTAGATTGGATAATCTAAGTTGGCTCATTATCCAATAGGGAATTGTTCTAAATCTGGTTGACCAACCTATGATATTGGCTAATTGTCCACCTCTACAGTGCTCCATTAATTTATTTTGAAGGGAATTGACACAATGATGCTAACAACCCATGGCCGGAATTAATTGAGTTGTCGAGCTGACTGTTTTTTGTGGTTTATTAACTTGATGCAAAAACGTGTTTTGGAGAAATGCCTAAAGCTGTGTTGTGACTTATCTGATTAATGAACATCGAGGATGTCGCTATGTGACACTTCCAACGCCGTTGGATTGGAGACCATTGGGTGACCCTTATAAAGAGGCTTCTAGGGTTTGCACTCTAGATGAGCTTATGATATTTTTCATCTTACTTTTTCTCTGTGTTGTTCGAGAGCCTTCTTCTCTTTCTCTCTGTTAAAATCAAAATACTCTTTTGATTTCTTTTTCTCACTCAAATGTTGTAATATTGTGTGATTTCCTTTGAGTTGAGTTGTTATTTTTGTGTGAACTGTTGTTGAGTGAAAGCTGAGATCTTTGTGATATACGGGTTTAGACTGAGTGCTCAAGCCTCTTGTAATCCTTACCTTGGTTGTGATTTGTATTCGAATGGTGGTTGTTTTTTAGTGACCGAGGCACTGATCGACTGAGTTTTGGCCCGAGGGCTTTGATGAATAAGATTTCATACTTTTAGAGTTTACTTGTGTTTTCTTTCATGTATAATTTTTGTTGATTTGTGAGCTAACTCTGTGAATCTCCTCCCAACACATTTCTTTTAGTAAAAAGCCAACTAACGTCAAATCTTTATTAGATCGTCCAAGCCAATTGCCTAGTGCATTCAGGTCTTACTGTATAACATTAGACTATGTTCAATTAAAAAACTTCAATCTTAATTATTATACAATCTAAACAATAATCATGCTAAATATATCCTATGAATCAAAGGATGCTGCTTTTGTTGTATTTACATCGAATACAAGGAAAAAGTGCCCTGAAGGGAAGTACTTTTACGAGGCAAAGCCTGATGGCATTTATTTCAGTGGACACTATCCTCCGAAAGCTTTGCAGAAAATTCATGACTGGAATGTTACAACTTGTATTTGAATGATCTTATTATGTCAAAGATTCAGTGCTTGAGAGATTTATGTATGAATAAATATAAGTGTACAAAAACAATAGTTGACAACCATTTGTCAAAGTGATGTAAAAAACAGTTTTTTAAAATAGATGGATATGATAATGTCAAATAGGATGTTATCATCCAATATTGTCAACCAATGTTGTACATGTAGCATGATTCGCGTAGTTGCGCACTACCTATATGAAGAATGAATTTGAAGGAAAAGAAGAGAACAAAAACCATTTCAATTCAGAACTGAGTGATATTTTAATTTCAAACATTTGTTTCCAAGGCTTCGGACTCTATTAATTCTAGATCCTGCTATTGACAAGAGAATCTCATCCGAGTTTTCTTGAGACTTGGCGGGTTCTGGAGCAAGTGTGAAGGGCACTGGATCTTATATCAGTGGGGTTCATCACCAGCTGCACCTCATGTCTCGACATAAAGGAACATGTTACCTGCTTATTGTTTTGTTTTGACTACATTTTTCGTGCATTACATAGCCTAACAGTTAATTATTTTATTACGTATATATTGCACAGATCCAGATCTACATATTTTAGCTTCACAAAACCCTGCATCACAGCCAGAAAAAATAAAAATAAAATATGTCGAGCAAAAGAATGAAATTTCAAGGGTTTAAAATTTCTCTATTCTCAAAGGTAGCTTCAGTGGGCATGTGAAAGCTATCCACTAGATTATAGAATCCTAGTTCCTGGATTCGGGAGAGAAAGACTCATTCTTCAAGAAGCCGAGCCTTCAAATTGTGATGACATTAGACAGTGTCATCTCAGTGTGATCAATACCATCATTGGAATCTGCAGCCAACTTCACGAGCTTAAGAAGACTTCCAGTTGCCAAAATTGCCTTAGAATTTATATCATGCAGTGATCTTGCATGCAGAGACCTACATGCAGCACATGCAGCTTCATACAATTCCTTATCCTTGTCGGGACTCATTAAACAGTGTCCTAAAATCCGTAAAACTGGTTGCAGAAGCTCCCATGGCAGACTAATCCTACCCCTTTTCACTTTATTTTTCTTTTCTAAATTTTCACCTTCAATTTCTTTCCCTTCTGACGAACCGGGGGATTCGAGTTCTGTCCCATCGTGACCAGACCATATTCTGCAAAATTCACATAAATCAATCTTAGAACCCGCTGGGATATTCGAAATCTTGCTGTAGTATAATTCTAATGCGACGCCGACAATTCTGGCTCTCCGAGTAGACCGAACAGTACCATGAGGTTCTAAACTTGGAGAAATCACAGCCAAATTCAATTCTGTTGCGCTGTTTTTGGATGTTTGTTTGGTTTCATGGTAAATGCTGGAGTGGGAGAGATCAGGAATACTCACAGTCACAGGATGGCCGTTGCGGGAGGTGGTTTCATGGGCGTAGAGAGCCAAAAGGACGGCTTCAAAACCGGCGAGAGGCTTATGGAGGCTGACACGTGAGAGATAAGCACCGGCCATGATTGGAAGAAACCTGAGGACTACTAAGTGGAGATCAGGTTGGGAGGTTTGGAATGTATCGTACAGCCAGCGACACATGTCGTCATCGCCTGCGCCGGAATCAGGTTGGCGGAGCCGCCGCGAGATTTGGTCGGCTGTTTCGGGGTCATGGAGGAGAGAGTAAGCAGGGGTTTCTGATTTAGAAAGAGAAGGTGGAATTGATTGGAGGATTGAGGAGAGAGCTTCGATGGCTATGTGGGCTTGGCTGTATGAATCTTGCCATGTGATGTGGGGCTTGTTTGGGGTGGTGGAATTTTCCGGCGAGGTGGTCGTATAACTGGTGGCGTCGATGGACATAGTGTGCGTATGTGTCTGAAAGAGAGAAATATGTATACACAGTGATATATAGATAGAGAGAGAGAGCGAGCGAGCGAGAAGAGGATGAATGAAAAAGAGAGCTCTCTGAAAATGGCAAGATTGGAATGTCAGCTAAGGAGAAAATGATGGGAGTAAAACGTGGATCATCCTTAAAGAAGTTCTTTTTGGAGACAAATTCGGAGCTAATTCAAAATTACTTATTAGTGAGTTATTCTGAATTTATTTATAAACCTTATAGTCTTGATCCTTTTCATAGTAGTGACTATTTTCTTTATTTTCCTTCATTAGTTCTTAACCGTAAATAGTTCGACTTGCATAGTTTTTACTTGAAAATTTCAATCAATTTAACTCTCATCAGAAAATTACATGTTTCATAACTCTATTTTTACTCATATAATTTCCAAAATAACTTTAAAATCAATTACAGAGATATCACATTAATGAAAATCAAAGTAACATAATCGGACCTGAGAATTAGAAGAATCGAAAGATGGTTCATTTTTTAGCTAATGGTTGAAAATTCGGAGAGGGTTTTTCTAAATTAACTATGCAAATGTAGTGCTATGTTTTCAATTTGGGGGTGGGGGGTTAGGCTTCTGATTGATTAGAACTCGCGGAAATAAATTTTGGTGCAAAAATGTGGTACTTATGACTAATTGGGAAATCTGAGACCCGAAATTAGGGATGAGAAAACCACGATGATCGCCAAAGCAAGGAAGGAAACAACTGTTTCAAATAGGCATCAATTTTTTTTGTGTTTTGGATTGTTTGGGTGGGACAATGGTTGTGGGGAAAAAAAAAAAATCATAAAACAGGTATTAACTATCGCTAAATCAATTTTCAGGTTTTAAATTTAAAAATTGCAAAAATCAGGTATTTGTTAATTAATTAAAATATTTTATTAATTAAATATATTAAAATCACAATTATACAATTCATGATTTTGTATGCATATTTATATGTCACAACTTATTACAATTATACAATTCATGGTCACATATGCATATTAATATGTCCCAGCTTATTTATTGGTCACATTTTATCAAATTAGTTGGTCACACATTATTTTTCGATCACAAATCAGAAAATTTATAAGTCGCAATTTTTTTTTACGGTCACAAATTAAAATTATCATATGTCACAGATCAAAAAATTAATAGATCACAAGTCACAAATCACAAATATTATGAGTTACAACTTATTAGTCAGTTACAAATTATTAAAATTTTTAGGTCACACGTAATTTCATGGTCACAAATTATCTTTTTCATTGATTACATGTTATTTATTGGTCACGGATTAATCAATTTAATGGTCATAGTCGACCAAATAATTGATGACCACCACCAACATTTGCGACCTCCGACAGCACCACCATCACCGTCGCTCCAGAACCACCACCACTGCCGCCGCCACCACAGCACCACCACCAACAAAACCGTCACCATCAGATCCAACAAAAAAAAAATCTCAAACCCGCTACCACTTCCATCCCCCTTGCTACCACTAGTTCTACCACCATCCCCGTGGCCACCAACAACACAGATATCACCACACCACACCACAACCACTACAAACCCGCCACCATATCCATCCCCGTCGATGTCAACACCACTATAGACATCACCACCACATCACAACACCACCGCCGCCACCAAATCAACTGAGACATCACACCACCCCAATCGCCATATCCACCACCTCACAAGACATCGCCATCACCACCACACAAAACACCACCCATATCTAGTCGTGGTGCTTCGCCTATGAAGAGTCGCCACACCACCCCAACCGCCATATCCACCCCCACAAAATCACCACCACACAAGACACCACCATCACCACCACACAAAACACCATCCATATCTTGTCGCGGTGCTTCGCCTGTGAAGAGTCGTCGGAGTGGGTGGGTTTGCTTCGCAAATACTGAAGACGAGAGACGAGGGAGAGAGGTGGACGACAACATCGTAACGCTGCTGTCGCCATTCATAGAGGAAAGGGAGGAGAAGGGAGGAAGACGAGAGGCAAGAGATGGAAGGGGGGGGGGGGACTAGTGTGTGTTAAAAATTAGGGTTATTAATTAGAGTTTTAATATATATTACCTGATTTTTGAATTAATAAACTTTAGACCTAATTTTTGAAAATCAATTTTTAAACACCTGAATTTGTGTAATTTCCACATGGTTGTGGCCTAATTATTGCTTTAGTTTAACGTTTCAGCCAATTAGCACATTTTTTATATAATTAATAATTACCAAATAATAAATACATATATTGTGTATGTAAAGAACTATAGTATATAAAATTATAAGAACCCCATCAACCCGACTAAGCCGGGAATCCCCACGCCAGTCGGGATGGGTCTTGCAGGGGATCATGTTNAATAATAAATACATATATTGTGTATGTAAAGAACTATAGTATATAAAATTATAAGAACCCCATCAACCCGACTAAGCCGGGAATCCCCACGCCAGTCGGGATGGGTCTTGCAGGGGATCATGTTGTTCGAGAATTTTTCCTATCTCTAAATAATTGAATGATGTTGTAAAGTAGAGAGAAAAAGAGATAAAAAATATATAGAAGTCAATAGATTTTTATGTATTTTATTGAGAACAAAAAATTCATGAATAATGTTATTTATCATTATGGTGATGAAATATTGCTAATGTGGTTGTTTATATAAAATAATGAAATTGTGCAATTTAATTTTTATGAGAGAGACAGGAGGAAGAGACATGGTCTCAAGAGAAAGAAAAATATGAGAGATAATACATTACTACATCATTGATGATCAATTATCATGATGATATCTATGATCACTCAAATTTTATATTTATAGAAAAGAATAAGGGCTCCAAAGGTTACAATAATCATAGTAACTAGTGCTGCACAGGTACAATGGTCCTTCACTATTTAATATTTACAACAATGACAAAAGTAAATTTACCACACAATGCAGTGACCATATTTTGCAAATCAAATATCTCGCTTCTTGTAATTACTTTAGATTATAAAAATATGTTTATTTAGATTCCTTTCAATATTCAAAATGCAATAAACTGTGAAAGAAAAAGACTCGGTAGACAAAAATTACTTAATAGATTAAAATTACTTAATAGATTAGAGAATGCGACTCAAACATGGGCTATAGACATGGTTTTAAATAGGGGCTGAGGTGCAGCCCTTGATTTGAAGTTCAAAAAATGGCAAATTTGAAACTCAAATGTCATGTTACGAAAAAAAACGAGGTTCACGTTGTCAACAATCTTCCTCGTACACTAACGTTACATTGTGCATCTGGAGATGATAATCTTGGATTTCATAATCTTACTATAAATAATGATTTTCACTGGGAATTCTGTTAGAGCTATCTTGGAGTCACTTTATTCTTCTGTCATCTTTTTTGGTGTTCAAAGGATGTTGCATTTGATGTTTTCACATCAAGAAAGAAGGAAAGGTGTCATCTAGGTGAATGCTATTATGCTGCAAAACCTGATGCTATTTATTTATCTGGATACTATCCTCCCAGAGCTTTAGGAAAAATATATGATTGGAAAAATAGTAGTGTTGAATGATCTAATTATCTTAATATTATGGTACTGGAGAAACTAAATTAGAATCATCCATTTTGCAAGTATTAGAACCTGAAATAAAGCATCATAAGATTGTTGTTGATGATGTGTTCTTGTAGCTATTGAAGAGAACATTATCTTGTTAACATGATCTTTGCATTTATTTTTCAAATGATGTCTTTGAATCATTAATCTCAAAAAATTATTTTTGATGGGTACAAAGACATGAAGACATCCCATCCTTTGGCACATTTTTAACAATATAAATATTATTAAATTGTTACTCTAATGCAAGTAGGGCTGACCGTTGATGAGTTTTGGGCCCAAATCGAATCCGAACCCTACCCAATAAGTTTGATTTCATGAGAAATCAAATCGAACCAACACATCCACGGTTGAAACCTGATCCAACCAAACTTGGGTCGGTTTAAGTTGGATTGATTGGCTTGGGCTTTTGACTAAGTCATGTTGGGATTGAGTTGAGTTTCAACCGTGAATGTGTTGGTTTCAGTTTAAATTATTGTCAAACACAACATTTTGAATTGGGTTTGGGTTGGACTCAAAATCAATCCAACCCAACCCACACCAAGCCCTATCCACATTATATGGTAAAAATTAATCAAAGCAAATTATTTTAGATTTCTATAATCTCGCGTTTTACATCATGGTATAATATAACTAGATGATTAATTAATATTACTGCACAATTCAGTTACCATATTTGTAAATGAAATATTTGACTTATTTTAATTACTATAATAATATGTTTTTATAAAACTAAATTTATTTTAAGAGGCTCCTCAAATTAACATTTAAAAATAGAGAAAGAGTTCGCTATCTAAATTTGGAGAGCCAAACCTATTCTCTATAATTAATTGCATTCAAAATATTTTAATTTTCAATATAGAAAAATAATATAATTTGGAGGGAAACTAATATAAATAAAAGATAGAGGATAAAAATAAATATTTTTTTGGAAGTAGTAATATTAATGCGATAAATAAAGAGCGAGTATTTAAAAAATTTTACTCTCTAAATTATAATATAACTAGATGATTAATTAGTATTACTGCACAATTCAGTTACCATATTTGTAAATGAAATATTTGACTTATTTTAATTACTATAATAATATGTTTTTATAAAACTAAATTTATTTTAAGAGGCTCTTCAAATTAATATTTAAAAATATAGAAAGAGTTCGCTATCTAAATTTGGAGAGCCAAATCTATTCTCTATAATTAAATGCATTCAAAATATTTTAATTTTCAATATAGAAAAGTAATATAATTTGGAGGGAAGCTAATATAAATAAAAGATAGAGGATAACAATAAATATATTTTGAGAGTAGTAAAATTAATGTTATAAATAAAGAGTGAGCACTTAAAGAAAATTTTACTCTCTAAATGGCTAAATATGCCCTTTAAAAATAAAATCTTTTGAAGATACTCTTAACAAATCTCATAATTTCATCTCCATAAGGGTGTCCCCAATTATGATTTCTAGGTGTCCATAATTGAAATTTTAATGAGTTTTAACGAATTTTTTTAAAATGTAGATATTTTCAATAACTCGTAGATTTATAATTAGAATTTTATTAATATAGGGATTTTTAAAATTTTGGATAGATTTCAGTTTAAAAATAAATATGACAAATTCTTTTGATATTTCGCCATTTTTATGAGATTCTTGTAGATTTTATGAAAATCTATTAATAGAATTTATAATATTTCACAATCCTTGGAATCATTTCAAATTTTCATATTCTCGTAAGAGAAGAGACTCATGACACAAGTCTCCCTCCCTATTAAAGGAGGTGAAACCATATGTCTTGAGTCAAGTAAATATCATTTCTGGAGAGAAAAATGAATAATGCCACAGCAAAAAAAGTGATATTATGTCTTTTCTTATTAGCTAACCTTCTCCAAACAATGGCAGAAATGAAACTCAGATGTGGTATTACAGATAAATATGAGGTTCATGTCGTCAACAATCTTCCCAATACTCTAAGGTTGCACTGTGCATCTGGAGATAATGAACTTGGATTTAACAACCTCGACGTAAATAAAGATTTTCACTGGGAATTCTGTGAGAGCTATCTTGGCAACACTTTGTTCTTCTGCCATCTTTTTTGGGGCTCAAAGGATATAGCTTTTGATGTTTTCAAATCGAAAACGAAGAGTAAGTGCCCTCGAGGTGCATGCTACTATGCAGCGAAGCCAGATGGTATTTATTTCTCTGGATACTATCCTCCGAGAGCTTTAGAAAAAATATATGATTGGAAAACTAGCCATGTCGAATGATCTAATTGTCTCAGTATTATAATATTTGTGAAACAAATGAAAAAGACACTCCCATTTGTTTTGCAAGTATTTGAACATGAAATAAAACATCATTAGATTGATTATTGTTGGTGCTGTTTTCATGTAGCTATTGCGAATGGAGAATTTTCTTGTTCAAAGGATTGTTGCTTCTATCTAAAAATAATATCTTTGATTCAAAAATATCAACAAAAAAAATAATAGAAATAAAAAATTGATCATTCCAGAAAAATAAGCAAATATCTTGTTTTTTTTTGCTCATTTTTTATAATATAAATATTGTCGAGATCCGTTTGGTGAGATAACAATAACGTTTTCGCTACTTTGGAATGAGAAATGATAACGGAAACTTGGTGTTAGAGTAAAAGGTGTGCATTTTCTTAGCATGTTCATATTTTTAACCTCTTTAATGATCCACAAAACACTTGTACATAGACACAAGTCATATACAATATTATCTCAAATATCACCCATTTAAGCAGTAGTTTTGAGCATAATTAGGATTTTTTAAATCCCAAACATGCTAACAAAAAGGACGTCTATTCAACACATATTGTGTCGTTCCTATTGTACTTATCATTCAAACGAACTTGTATACCAATTTGAATCAATAACTAGCAATTTTAGCGTTTCTCAATGATAGTATCAAAAAATTGGCTCCCCAATTTTACATTCCCCCTAAAAGCTTTTATAATAAAATGTATGAATTCTACACCACGTAATTGTTGTTGAGAATCATATTACGAACAAACTCATGTGATCTCTTGTATTACTTTTTTCATTTCTACATATTTTCGTGTCCCATAATCTCTATATATTTTCATGTCCCATATATTCACTCGTGCACACACATAGAGAGAGGGAGAAGATTGATACGTATGTAGAATTAAATTATAAATCACTGGAGAAAGTAATAACTAGTTCAACATTTATTCTTGTGTAATAAATTAGCTTTATTAATGAACAACCGAGAGCAAAATATTAATTATTTTCCATCCCACTTGTATACCAGCCTCAAGTCATCTCTTGGAGGATTGTAATTCGAAAAAAAGATGCCATCCTTTTTTACTGACCAATAACATAAACCAGTTTTATCACATGGGTGTCCTACCCAATTTGAACTGAAAACAATGAAGGCAACGTTCTTTGAACTCCACCAGGCATGGCAGAAAAACAAAGTATACCAAAATTTTTCACAGAAGTGAAAATTAAAATCTTGATTTGTATAGAGTGTGTGGTTTCCAAGTTCATCGTCTCCAGATGCACAATGTAGCTTCATTGGTGGAGTATTGGGAGGAAGATTGTTGACAACATGAACCTCGTATTTATTGGTAAAAATAC
This sequence comes from Fraxinus cuspidata, assembly GCA_903798385.1. NCBI lineage: Eukaryota > Viridiplantae > Streptophyta > Magnoliopsida > Lamiales > Oleaceae > Fraxinus > Fraxinus cuspidata. Next base: position 3,978 of record CAIGRP010060583.1, on the reverse strand, counting down.
ACCTGAGTTTTTGTGACGAGACTCTTGTCTCACCAAAGTTAGCAAAACAAATGAGTAATACTAAAATAATGTATTTCATCATCGTACAGTTCATGATGCTTAATTATGAACTAAACACAATTATGTGCGTGATTTTCGATAAACATGTTATATATGACCTTTATATAGCTTATTTTTCATATTTACTTGTTTCCATGAAATATTAATTAGGTTTTGGGAATTAGTTAACGTTTATGACAATTTGAAATTGATGGACAGGAGCAACTATATAATTTGAAAATCTAATTCTTGAGTTTCAAGTAATTAGATTATTATTGTCAAAATTCACTAAAAAATAATAATTAGATTTCGGAATTCCTTAATATTTATCACAATTTAAAATTGATTGATAGGAGTAACTATAGAATTAAAAATCCGATTCGTCAATATCTAGTAATTAGATTATGATTGCCAAAATTCACTGAAATATTAGTTAGACTTCGAGAATTCCTCAACATACAACTTGAAATTGATTGATAGGAGTAACTATATAATTCAAAATCTAATTCTTGAATATCAAATAATTAGATTACGATTTCCAAAATTCACTGAAAGGTCCGGTGAATTATTTTGCATTTTGAGCAATTTTCATTTGATTAATACGGACAACCATAAATTCAAAATCCAATTCTTGAATATCAAGTAATTTGATTTTGATTGTCAAAATTTACTGAAATATTAGTTAGATTTTGGAAATTCCTCAACATCTGTGGTAATCTGAAATTGATTGATAGGAGTAACTAGATTAGTATTTCCAAAATTCATTAAAAAATCAATTGTAATGTATTTGTGACAATTTGAAAGTGATTGAGAGAAACAACTGTATAATTCAAAATCTAATTCTTGAATATCAAGTAATTAGATTTCGATTTCCAAGATTCACTAAAAGGTTCGGTGAATTGTTTTGTATTTTGAGCAATTTTTATTTGATTAATACGAACAACCATAAATTCAAAATCCAATTCTTGAATATCAAGTAATTAGATTTTGATTGTCAAAATTCACTGAAATATTAGTTAGATTTCAGAATTCCTCAATATTTATCACAGTTTAAATTGACTGATAGGAGGAACTATATAATTAAAAATTTGATTATTCGAAACCTGGTAATTAGATTATGATCGCTAAAATTCACCGAAATGTTAGTTAGACTTCGAGAATTTCTCAACATTTGTGACAATTTGAAATTGATTGATAGGAGTAACTATATAATTCAGAATCTAATTCTTGACTATCAAGTAATTAGATTACAATTTCCAACATTCACCAAAAGGTTCTGCGAATTGTTTAGCATTTCTAACAATTTTAATTTGATTGATACGCACAACTATGTAATTTCAAATCTAATTCTTGAATATTAAGTAATTAGATTTTGATTGTCGAAATTCACTAAAACATGAGTTAGATTTCGGGAATTCCTCCACATTTGTGACAATTTGAAATTGATCTATAGGAGCAGCTATATAATTCAAAAAGTTGATTCTCGAATATCAAGTAATTAGATTAGAATTTTCAAAATTCGTTGAAAAATTAATTAGGTTAAGGGAATTGTTCACAATTTGAAATTGAGTAACAACTAAGTTTTTCTGGAGAATGTCTGATTAAAAAATAGGAAAAAATTTTGGATTTATTTGTAATATATTTTATTAAATGAATGTGTGACTGAAAATTAGTAAGCAAAAAAATTTTATTTGAAAGAATGAGAGACAAACATTGACTATATAATGCGATCAAACTTGCCCAAAACTTCATAATGTTCGCGAAAAAACAATTTTTTTAGTTAATTTTCAGAAAACAATTACTTTCTTGTAGTAAAGAAGCAGAGTCAAAACATACATACAAGGATCAAGAGGTTTTTATTTCGCAAAAGTTAGTGACTATCCGTGGATGAGAAAAAAAAACATAAGGCAGGGTAGATAGATCCTAGCCTCGAAGGGTTTGACATAACAATAGACTAGTAAAAGAAGGGGGCAACAAGCCCCCACAGGCATGGCACAATGGTAAAATGGAAGGATTCTCTATGAAACTTTGGAGGTTCGAATCCCCGCGACAATTGGAAAACAACATTTATGTTGGAAGTCAGATTTCATATGGTGGTCCTCATGAGGTCATGTCCGCACGTCGTAAAGGGAGGTCCACGTTGAAGAAAATCGTTTCCCGAATGTCTTGCCCAAATATGTATAAGTTGTGACAACATCTGAATTTACCCGGATGACGAATCACGAGGGAAGGCCGCCACTCCTCAAAATTAATCGGATAAAATTCGAACACCTGGATCACCAAAAAAATGAGGACAACATGTGGTCCAAATCACAGTTTAATAAAAAAAAAAAGTACAAAAAATGGAAATTACACCTAATTAGAATTTTTATAATTCAACTTCAAAAATATGATTTATAGGTTTTTAATACAAAAATTAAATGATAATATATTATTATAAATATTAATAATATTATTAAAAAAATTAAATTATTTTACATATCCACTACCCTCTCAAACTCTAATTTTTTTTCCTCTCTCTTCCCTCTCCCTCCTCACATGGACTGTCATCGTCGACGACCACCTCCAAGCACCACTATAGAACGTGGACCACCACCGTGTGCCGTCGTCCGTCTCCAGTCTCTCTCTCTCTTTGTCACCAGCACGTCGTCGATTCGCCTTTATTTTTGCCACACACCGTTGCTTCATCTCTCTCTCTCTCTTCGATGTGTTGCGCAACGAAGCACAGCAAGCTAATTTGAGCACCACATGCAACGGCACTTTCAAATCGTCGATGCAGTGCTCGTGCAAGGTATCGAGATTTGACCTCTGTAAGGTTTGCTCCCTTTAGACGACATTGTGGTGGTGGCCGCTGTAATCGCCCTTTAGATTGTGGTGGTAGTGTTCCCCTGACGCTGCCCGCCTAAGAGAAATTATGTTTAGGTGTTGTTATTGGTGGTGTTGGTGGTAGTGGTGGTGGTGTTGATGTTGATGTGGCAGTGGTGGTCGTCGTGGCAGTTATGCAGTAGTTGTGTGTGGGATACGATGGGGTTAGGGAGTGTTTGTAACCCATTATTTTGGTTGATTGTGATCAATAAATTGGTTAATTTATGATCAATACATAATATATGATTTAAAAATGTGATCGTGACTCACAAATTTATTAAGTTGTAATCGAGAAATAATTTGTAACCATGAAATAAAATATGACTTATAAAATTTGTGATTTGTGATCGATAAATAAATTGTGGCATGTAAAATTTTTTATTTATAATCTATAAAATTTGTGATTTATGATTTGTGACTTGCTAAACATGGGTATGGTTCAGATTTTCCTTCACTATATGGATCAATATCTTTATATATTATTTATGCTAAAATCTTTATATTAGCATGGATTTTATACTTGGTAAGTGAGTATTTACACACTTATTTTACTGTTAAAATATGAAAAATTGTTGATTAATATGTTGGAATATGACTTAATTATATGCAATTTATGTTTTACATGACAACATGATTAATGTAGCGAAATTGAGAAGAAATAAGGAAAAATGGACCAAAATGAAAGAAAATGAAAGTTAGAGACTAAATTGCAAATATCCAAATTTTGTTTCAGAAGGCTAAATGGGGATTTGAAAGAGTTGGAAGCTAATTGGTTGAAGATAATAGACTTTGGATGAAGAATGGAATACAAAAATAGTTTTAAAAAATGACAAGATCCAAAATTTGAGAACCAAATTGAAAATACTCAATAGTTGATTCGAACCATAAGAAGATAATTTAAAGATTGTTAGGAGAAAATTGAATGTAATGGAACTCAAAAAAGAATGAAATATGATCAAAATATTATCAGAATCAATTTTCAATTCGCACAAAATATATTTCATATTTTTAACTGAAAATTGAGACTCATTTTTGGCATAGTAAACATTCGAATTGGAAGAAATATATTTCTAT
>CAIGRP010060580.1:0-21480 GCA_903798385.1 Fraxinus cuspidata | reverse complement strand
TTCATACCTATTTCAATATTCAACATCATAGCAGCAAGGTTATCAAACACACAAAAGCACACAAATCAATAATCAAATACTAATAGGTAAAAACTACCAATTTTTTTTTCAACACACGAACAATCGCACCAAAAGTGATAAATTTCACAAAAAATTAATGAATAACAATGATGCTATGAAAATTCTTCTATTCTTCTACCACCTTCGAACTTATACAACAATTGTCCTCAATGTGTAGCAAATTTAGTTAAATGCAGAAGTTTAGGACAAAAACAAAATTAGATACCAAAATAAAGGTATTGCGTACTCCTTTAATCAATGTATATGTGAAGATGGAGGAAAAGTAGTGTGGACAATGCATAGACTCTTCGTGACTTGTCAAAACGAGGAATGGTTCAATGTCATTAAGAATTATCAAAAGCACGAAACATTCTTAATCTAATGCATAAAATGGAATAAAAAAAAGGGAAGAAACGTTGATTGCCTCCCAACAAGAGCTTGTTTATAGTCTGTAGCTCGACTTAATAGCGATTGATTCATGGTGGTTCGAGTTGAAAAATTTCATCATTTTACTCCTTGTCATTTTCAGCCTTGCATCCTCTTTTAACTTTCCAAACTTTGAATTCTCCATTCTTGTCTCTACCAAGAATTCCTCCAAATTTTGATTTCTCTCTTCTAGCAATTTTTGTTGAATGGATTGTTCATCTTCATCAATACAATTACACTTATTGAGGGCTGATGGTTGTTTGGATGGATTATATAATATAAAAACTTTTTGTTCCTCATCTACACTCAAGAGTAGCTCACATTTCTCCATATCAATCAAAGTTTGACTTGTTGCAAAGAATGGTCTCCCTAATATTATTGGAATTTCCATGTCTTCTTTTATGTCTAGAATAATGAAGTCTATCGAAATAATTAATTTGCCAGCTTTGATGAGTATATACTCAACTTTGCCTCTTGAATATGTGATGATTCTATCGGCCAACTGCAATAACATTATTGTTTCTTTTGCTTATTCCAATCCTAATTTTCTGTATATAGATAAATGCATTAAGTTAATACTTGCACCTGTATCACATAAATCATTAAAAGAACCAGCTTCTCCAATTAAAATATGTAAAGTGAAACTCAATATGTTGGTCTAGCTTGCGTCTCTTCAACCTTTGTGGGAATAATATAAGAGGCTCATAAGGATTGATAGGAGCAGTTGCCTTAACTCATGGTGTATCTGAACTCTCTTTAGTAGATGTCTCTATCGTCTGTTCAGTCTATTGCACTCGCTTCTCATTTGAAGAATGTATTGTTTCCTTAGTTGCTACCAAACTCTTGATATATATTTTCGATAATCGCACCCCACTCCTGGTGGTAATTGTTTTCACACATGGATCTTCAATTATTTCATTTCCCAAAATACTTATGACCATTACCTGCTCTTTGAGATTAGTCTCAGTATTGTTTGGCAGGGTACTTGCTACTATGCTTGTCATAGAAAGTGTCATCTGCCCAACTTGAGTCTCCAGGTTTTGAGTGACAGCACTCTGATCTCGAAGAGTTGTTTCGATTTTCCTCATGAACTGATTATTAGCATCCATATATTGATTTGTTTTTTCCATAAATTTTCCGAATATCTCTTCCAGTTAAAATTTCTTCTCCAGCTGCTGAAACTGATCCTGTGTCATATTTTGATTCTGATTAGCCCAAGAGAAATTTGGGTGTTTAATCCAACTTCGGTTGTAAGTATCTGAATGTGGATTATTCTGTTGATATTGTTCCCATTGTGCAAAATTCATTTGTTCCATACCTTGTGCCAGAATAGGACAATCTGCTGTATTATGATATGCTCCACACTATTCACAACATGGCTTCTTAGCTTGTGCTGCATTGGCTATCTGTGATATGCTCTCCACCTTATGATATAGTGAATCTATTTTTGCAGATAAAGCTGAGCGAGCATCCACCTCGTATACACCCGGCACTTTCTTTTGAACAACTCGCTCAGAAGCCTACATGGATGAAGTTGTAGCCACTATCTCGAATAACTTCAAAGCTTCGTCAATTGTCTTTGTAGATAATCTCTCTGTTGAACAACTCGCTCAGAAGCCCACATGTCTAAAAGTGTAGCCACTATCTTGAATAACTGCAAAGCTGCGTCAATTGTCTTTGTAGATAAGGAGTCGTTAGACGAAGAATTCACCATGTTTTTGAACGATGGAAGCAATTTGGGATAAAAATATTGGACCTAGAGTCCTTTACTAATACCGTGATCAGGACACTTCCGAAACACGTTCTTGAATCTGTTCCAAGCTTCACCAAAAGATTATGATTCACTTTGTCCGAAAATAGATATGTAATGCTTCAACTTTGCTATCTTGGTTGGTGGGAAGAATTTTGTGCAGAATTTTTGGGCTAGATCATTCTACGTGCTGATATTGGCGATGAGTTGAGAATCTAACCACTCAAGTGATTTATCACGCAAAGTGTATGGAAACAACCTCAGTCTAATACCATTGTCTGAAATACCCTGATATAAAAAATGTTGACACATCTCCAAAAATCGAGAGACGTGTGAATGAAGATTTTCTTTTATTATGCCATAAAACTGATGTCCATTTTGAAATAAATGTATAACGTTGGTCTTCGGCTGGAATTTAGGCTGCCTAAACGTGGGGTAGACAATGCTGAATTGACTCTGAATGATCCGTGGTGTCATGAAGTCCCCAACAAGCATATTTCATCATCAAGAGCTTCCACTTCATTGACCTGAATTACTTGATTGTTTTGCTCGTTAGCCATTTGTACTTGCTGTTTTTGATCTTTTTGTTGTGTTGCTCTTTACTTCCCTTAATCTATGATGAAACGTACGTTCGATTTCTGAATCAGCTGGAATCAATTCACCGTCAAGCAACCTTTTTATATAATATCTAAAAGAGAAACAATAATAGGACTTAGATAACTAAAATGAAATAAAATAAATAAATAACAACAAAAAAATGTTCTAATTAGTGTCGAGGTAATTAAAAATCAAACTAAACTCAATCCCCGACAGCGGCGCAAAAAAAACCTTATTCACGAAAATATATTTCCAATTCGAATCACCACAAGTGTACGGTTCGTTAACAATTAATAAAATAGATTTTGAGTCTGAATATTGTCCCACGAAGATTGATTAGTTCAATTCCTATTACCATGTCTTTAACCGAAACTGAAATAAAATGACATGTTTGTTGTGATGAAATTATAACTAAAATAATACTAAGTATGAAATTAAAAATAAATAAATTAAATTAAATGCAAGCGGCGTTAAATGTAAATTAGAGTGTTTAGATTTGCGATGAATGTACTAGGATTAGGAATCCCAATATAAAAATTCTTTTTAAACTTAGTTTTACACTTTGACAACACGGTGAATGTTGACGAATCAATGTTCCTAATTTATTCAACACTCTCTTTCGAATAATGTCAAACATATTCTCATATATGACCCGACTATGCCTTTATGACGGATATGAATATACAAGAATGTATGAGTTTTTATGAACACTTAAAGATTTATATAAAGTATAGCGGTATATTACTATTCTCTATCGAACTCTGTGAAAATTTATATATGTCGAACATATTCTCCTTCTTTCGAATGCGTGAAATAAACTACCAAATTCACACAATTAATGTGCACAATAATAATGGAGAAAAAAAATCATATAAATTATTTAATATTCAAAAACATACTTTTAATGTCAAGAATGTAGAACTAAAGATTAAAAATTTATATTACATTGTTCATCGTTCTCCTAACACAAATAAATCTAACATAACATGTTATGAAGAAGAAAACAAAAAGAATATTGAAGAATCAACATCACCAAATATACTTCTTCAATTAGTTCTCGTGTTCTTGGCTTTGATCTTCGTGTTCTTGGCTCGTTGTCTGCTCCAAAAGTCTCTTAGAATGTATTTTTTACGTCTGGATGGCTCTAGGGTTTAAATAGTTACTAACTTCCAAAATCTTGCATTTTGATCCTCGAACTCTGTTTCTCAATTCTCAACCTCTTAACTCATTTATTTTTCTTCCAATGTTTCATTCTATTGTTCAATTTGTCTTCAACATCTTCAATTCCTCTTTTGGGTCATCTTCGATTATTTTCATCTTGGTCCCGAACTTTAATTTTGTTTTGCTTTAGTCATTTTTCCCTTGTTTCTCCTAATTTTCGCCACATTCATCAACGCTGTCTTGCAAAATACAAATTATATAGAATTAAGCTATATTTCAACAATTTATCTACAATTGTCCATATTTCGTGATCAAAATAAGTGTAAAACACACTTATCAATTATATAAATTTTAAAGAGAATCCAACACAAAATTACAAAAAGATTCAGTTGGCGTCCATCTAAAGTGATGCTTTTATTATATTGGATAATTACAGCTAAATCTTTGTGATTTTGGACCTCTGATCTTCGATTAATTAATAATTAGTGGAGATTTCTCATAAGATTGTGTGCAGTTTCCTCTAAAAGTAACACCACCTTCCTTTCCTTCCACTATCTACATGTTGCGCAACTGCATACATATATATCCCACCAAGCAATACCCTTCTCTTCATCTAAACTCTCTCTGTCTCTAGCCCACCAAGAAACACAGTACTTCTCATCATAAAAAATAACTCTCTCTTGCATACACACGCAGATATGGGGTATCAGTCTTATTCTTCTTCGACAAGCTGTGCAATCAGAATCATTGGAGCTGAAAATATAGATCTCAAACCACAGGGAGAAGTATTTGTTAGATGCTACCTGNCTTCTCTTCATCTAAACTCTCTCTGTCTCTAGCCCACCAAGAAACACAGTACTTCTCATCATAAAAAATAACTCTCTCTTGCATACACACGCAGATATGGGGTATCAGTCTTATTCTTCTTCGACAAGCTGTGAAATCAGAATCATTGGAGCTAAAAATATAGATCTCAAACCACAGGGAGAAGTATTTGTTAGATGCTACCTGTCTGCAGGAAACGACAAAAGAGTCCAAATAAACACCCAACAAATCCCAACAAAATCTGATTTGATTTGGAATAAAACTTTCTCTTTAGACTGCTCGGGTAGTGATGAGGACTCCATTTCCTTGCTCAAACAAGGAAGTGTAGTTTTCGAGCTGCGGTGGAGAAGCACTGCACCATTCATTGGCCGAATCAAGGGCTCAAAACTCTTGGGAAGAGCTGAGATTCCGTGGAAAAATGTTTTTCTATCACCAAATATGGAAATTGAAAATTGGGTTGTAATGATCCCAAAAGATACTAAATGGGTAGATGAAGATGCTAAGCCAGCTGCAGTGCAAATAGGAATGAAAATTCAAGAATCTGCACTGTCATCAATAAAGAGAAGGAAAAATGATAGAAAGTGGGATGAGTGTGGCTGCTGCATGGATGGAATGTGTAGTTCTTGTGCAGATTATGACATCTTTGCGATTGGAGCTATTTTTGAAGCATTGTAACTTTAACTAGCTAGGCTTGGTTCTTGAATTATGTTTTGGATTAATATAGTCAAATTTTGTATTTATTTTTGTGGCAATTTCAACCGATTAAATTGCAATTTTTTCAGTTAGTTTTTGCCTTTCCTCAAGCATTTTCATCATCTCCAAGCATCGATTGAAAATAGCATTCATAATAGATGTCCACTATTAAGCATTTAATATATATTAGGAAAGAGTTGACAGCCATAAGGTAATTTCTTAGTCTGTAACGCAGAAGACATTGAAGCCAAATATGACGGATTTCTAGTTAGGGTTACACATTTCTGATTAGGCCCCGCGCTTTGAATGGTTCATTTCAAGATTAATCTCATATGGTTAACGCTTCTAATTCCATTTTTTTTACCTTGCTGACTATATCAAATTTGGGAAGATCACATCTCTACCGTTTGTAAATGTATCAGGTTGATAAGGTGGATTTCGTTTTTTATGATTTATTTGAGCACTATAAAGGATTTGTTGTATGTATCAAGTTGACAACTAAGATTTCATTTGTAGTGGAAGATCCTTCACGTTTTTTAATTACCTGATGCATGTTAGTGCTTCAATTACTTACCTATATCCCATGGTGATTCTTAGGACTTTTTTAATCCAGTTGTTCATATTGATTAACTAAGATAAGTACTTGAGCAACACTTTATTGCCCATGTGTGAAATTGCTTTTCCTATAGAAATCAACTAGTTGTGTTATGGCCAATCGCTCAGTGCTTAGACCACTAGAAACTTTTTGGACATTCTATTTCATTTATAATTCTATTTTTAGGGCTTGAATTGTTTGTTATATATATCTGACTTTTCTCTACAATTCAGTTGGATAGATTTTTACCCCATTATGGATTGTTAACCTCATTATATGGTTGTTTAATCTTATTGGAGGTTTGTTTATCCCCTTAGTTAAACAAATTGTAAACACAAATTATTGTAATTCTTTCTCTATGTTTTAGTAAAATTTCCTTTATTCTACAAATTATATTTTTCTTTTGAGTTCGTGGTCTTTACTGCATATTATGCTTATAATCTTGTATCGTCTTTAACAAATTGGTATCGGAGTTATTTGGTATCATCCACGTTTCACGACAGATTTAACTAAGATTTTTGTTGTATACATTAGAAATTTGAAAAAATTATTTAGATTTAAATTGAGAGTATTAAATTTTCTAAAACAACTTTAATTTCTTGGTATATTGTTTATTTGGCCCGATTCTCAACACAAACAAATTATGTGTGCTAGCTTCAAACGGATTACAACACAACTCAGTGATTACAACTAATAATTTCAAACGGATTACAACACATAATTCAGTAATCAACGTGCAAGTTAATGTGGTCAACAATATCTTAACTCAACACTTATCCAAAGGGTCACCTCAGAGACTTACTAGCCCTTCAAGAATCCCAAGAGGTTATGTAAATTTTAAAGAGAATCCAATACAAAATTACAAAAAGATTCAATTGGCGTCTATCTAAAGTGATGCTTTTATTATATTGGATAATTACAACCAAATCTTTGTGATTTTGGACCTCTAATCTTCGATTAATTAATAATTAGTGGAGATTTCTCATTAGATTGTATGCAGTTTCCTCTAAAAGTAAGACCACCTTCCTTTCCTTCCACTATCTACATGTTGTGCAACTGCATACATATATATCCCACCAAGCAATGCCCTTCTCTTCATCTGAACTCTCTCTGTCTCTAGCCCACCAAGAAACACAGTACTTCTCATCATCAAAAAGAACTCTCCCTTGCATACACACACAGATATGGGGTGTCAGTCTTATTCTTCTTCGATTAGCTGTGAAATCAGAATCATTGGAGCTAAAAATATAGATCTCAAACCACAGGGAGAAGTATTTGTTAGATGCTATCTGTCAGCGGGAAACGACAAAAGAGTCCAAATAAACACCCAACAAATCCCAACAAAATCTGATTTGATTTGGAATAAAACTCTCTCTTTAGACTGCTCGGGAAGTGATGAGGACTCCATTTCCTTGCTCAAACAAGGAAGTGTAGTTTTTGAGCTCCGGTGGAGAAGCACTGCACCATTCATTGGCCGAATCAAGGGCTCAAAACTCTTGGGAAGAGCTGAGATTCCGTGGAAAAATGTTTATTTATCACCACATATGGAAATTGAGAATTGGGTTGTAATGATCCCAAAAGATCATAAATGGGTAGATGAAGATGCTAAGCCGGCTGCAGTGCAAATAGGAATGAAAATTCAAGAATCTGCACTGGCATCGATAAAGAGAAGGAAAAATGATAGAAAGTGGGATGAGTGTGGCTGCTGCATGGATGGTATGTGTAGTTCTTGTGTAGATTATGACATGTTTGCGATTGGAGCTGCTTTTGAAGCATTGTAACTTCAACTAGCTAGATAGGGTTGGTTCTTGCATTAAATTTTGGATTAATGTGTTCAAATTTTGTATTTATTTTTGTAGCAATTTCCACTAGTTAAATTGCAAATTTTTCATTTAGTTTTTGCCTTTCCTCAAGCATTTTCATCGTTTCCAAGCATCGATTGAAAATGGCATACATAACAGATGTCCACTATTCAGCATTCAATGAGAGGAACGAGTAAAAATCATTACGTGCTGGGATTACTTTCTTAGTCGGTAATGAAGAAGATGCTGAAGTCAAATATGAAGATTTCTAGTTTGGGTTATGAATTTCTGGTTAGGGTTTCACTTACGGTCGTGCTTTTAGATTTTGAGAAGTTTCGATGGCAACGTTGATGTTACATAGAAGAATTATTGGCAAGAGATATGGTTGTAGCCTGAATGGGAATTTGCCTCAATTGAAGAATTTGCCTAAAATGTATCTTGGATGTTTTAGACTTGGAGGATCTAACTTAAGCCTAGAGGTATGAGGGTGGCAACATCACAAGTTGTACTTCGGAAGATCTCGATCGTCTCTGATTGTTTGTCTCAATCAACTCTTGGAATCGTCTATCAACCCACAAATTCTTAGGAGGGCCGGTCGATTAGTCGACACTGGAGGTGGTCACTGCTTTAGAACTTCAACAATGGGAGGATTTTCACTACCTGATGAAATTAGTCCTATGTGGAATAAATTATCTCGAAACTAAAAATATAGATGACTAACCAAGAACGAAAGGGAGAAACACAATTCCCCTAACATTGAATCGACCAAACAAGAAAAAGATTGTCCATCCTATCCCTCTACCCACCCTCATAATTAATGTACTTTGGGTTGTCGACGATGTTGCACAAAGCACAATACAGCTAAAATTAAATGCCCAATTTCAACCAAAACTAGATTATTTAGCTCTGTACTGCAAGCTATTTATGCATTGTATGTTAAAAACTGGAAAAATGATGGCGACAAATGATATGTTAATTTCCTAACCAATTAACAAGTTGATGGAGACAAATGATGTGTTAATTTCTTAACCAATTGAAGTTTGAGGTTTTCGATAGCAAGAATGTTTACACAGTATTGCATAAATCAGATAATATTAAACACGGGTGCAATTTTTGTTGCTTCTTTTTTTTTTTTTTTATAATTTATATCTCCAGTAATATTAATAACCGATAAGAGAGAAGATGATATACGTTACAACACATGCAATAAGGGCAACATTCTCTAATTATTATTTTGCGACTATGAAGGTTAGGAGTGACAAAAAGGTCAGGTAGCTTGTCGATTCGACTCGTCAAAGCTCGACTTGGGTTCGTCAACGAGCCCGAGCCAAGCCGCGAACGGCTCATGGGCCCTGCCCAAAATTTGAAGAAAAAGTAAAAAGAAATAATATTTAAAAATTTTAAAAATTTAAGAAAAGAAAAGAAAAAACATGAGCTTGTGGGCCGGCTCGTGAGCTCACGAGGTTGTAGGCCGAGCAGAGCAGAGCTCGAGCTTGGCTCGTCACTTGATGAGCCGAGCTCATGGCACCACTACTAATCAAGGTTACTACATGTCTTCTTTAAGCACAGTAAGCTATCAAGTCTATGACCAAAATAAGTGCACGGTCTAAGAGTTGTTTACAATTGGTTTAAATTATAATTAAATTGAAATAAGTGGTGGATAAGTGATAGGAATAATGGTATGTAGCTCTATTGGGTTAAAACCCCAATATAAATTTAATTCTACCTTTCATTTAACTTATTATTTAACGGCATCTAAATTGGTTTCAGTAGGACTAAATAGTATTACTTATTTCTTGTGGGACCGACTATAAACAAGGGCCAAGTCAAACATCCTTAACTAAATTTTAGTCAACTAATAAAATCGAGAATGCACGATATGGGTCATCATGCCAAAAATAGTTCAAAGTGACAACTAAATTACATTCCATGATATCAGTACAGAAATAGTTATTGATAAAATGATCAAGAAAAGCACATAATGGTCCTCAATAGTCATGTTGACTCCTGCTAGAAGTTCGTCAACTTGTAAATCATGTACAAGCAAATAAAAGATATAGACTATGTTAACTAACTTGCCCAAATGGTAAAATTGTAAGAAAGGGAAGTAATATGTTTTTATCTTCAAAATATCACTTCTTGTGTAGGTTAAAATTACATTTTTTTAGTCATCTCAAAATATGACTTGGAATTTATAAATCGAGTTGCAGTCAGAATTTGTCTTATGGTGGTATCAAAGTGGTGGGTGTGGGGTTTTACCGGTCGGTCGGATCATCTCGGGCTTCCATAGTCTATATTGTTTTTACATTCCAGACTTCGAATCATACTAGTCATATTCAAATAGTGTCGCATAAATAACACATATTAGAAGCTTGTACTTTCATTCTTTCTCCTTGCAACCTTTGCAAGAAACAATAAATTACCTTTTAATCCACACCAATCAGTGAAATTGATTGATCAATTATGAGGGTGTTTGGTGGATATTAAAATTAGATTTTTAGTAAATTTTTATAAAAAATTTTGAAATGTGTGGTTGAAAAGTTGTGAGACCTATGGAAGATGTGGTTAATATTGATTGTTTGACTTTGACGTGGATTAAAATCAAATTTTAATTCGGATCAAACATATGCTATATATTGTGGGGTTAATACTTAATCAACTGATTCATCAATTATGTAAGTCATGTTTAGTTCAACTAAAAAAGTTGATTTAAATTTAAATTAAAGTTAACAATTATTTTTAACCATATATTTTTTGTTCTTCAACTGAACATTTTATCAAAATTTATTTAAAATTTAATTTTTATAAAGAGGACATAGAATGCATCAAGTTATTAAATACAATTGGGCTTTAAAAAGAAACCAGAATTTAAAGCCCACGTAAGCTGAGTTGACAGATTACCCAAGCCCAATTAAAACCCTCCTCCTCAACGTACTGATAACCGAATTCACCACGCCATTGCTGAGAGCTTCACTCTGCTCTAATCAATAATCTCAGAATGGGAAGCAGACTAGGAAGAAGAGTAGTTAACTTTGCTAATCTTCCCATAAAACTCCTCATGCCTTCTTCTTTCTCCAATATTTCCGAAATTGCTATCAAAACCATTCCCTCCGCTTCAAAGGTTCAATATGGGTTTTTGAGTGTATATAGTTAATGTATAATCGTTAATTATCTTTTGATATTTAATTATTTCGACCTTGCAGATTGAGATTAAGCGGATTTTAGAATCACTTTACGGATTCGAGGTGGAGAAAGTCCAGACTCTAAACATGGAGGGCAAGAAGAAGAAGCGAGGAGGGTTTTTGATCGCGAAACCTGATTATAAGAAGGCTTATGTGACCCTCAAAAATCCACTGTCCATAAACCCGGATCTTTACCCAATCCGGATAATTGAAGAGGACAAAAAGAGTTTGAATAAGCAGTCTAAATCGAGCATTGTGGAGGACCCGGAAGCTATAAAGAAGTCGCATTGGCTTGATGAAAAGAAAGATGGCAGGACATTTAAGAGGCCGGAAGGGCGTACTTTTGGTCGCCGTGGTGGCAGTGACGGTGATGGAGCAGTGTCCACGAGCTCGGGGGCAAAATTTCCATGGAGCAACATGAGGTCTTTCGGGAGGTAACATGTATTAGTTTTCAAGATTTATTTATGGGGAGCTGAGATGATGGTTAGATGTTACAAAATGTCACAGTATGTTTAATGCCTAATGGTGTACGATCTTGAAGTAATTTTTGAGACTGGTAGATTTTATTTATAGAATTATGGTGCAAAGATGATGGAGAAAAGGATTACTATGTTTCTTTAAGTCGTTCATTGCGCTGAGATTTTGGCGTTTAAAGCTCGGAAATGAATTTGAAGTTGGTTCCTGTTTTTCTTTGTTTAGCAGGATTATGATGATGAATGGACAATGCAATAGGTTTTAGAACTAGGACACATGTATCCTTTCCTGAATCAAATTGTGAAATTCTGTGTCTTTTTCCCGTTTAAATTGAAAATTAATCGTCTTATAAGTGATCGAAACACCATGTTAGTTGTTATAGGTGCTCAGTTACATTATCAAAAAATTTATTCAAGTTGCTTGTTTACCAATTCAAAATACGTAAGGCACATAATACTAAGATATCAAGACTCGACCATGCCTCAAGGATAGATATTGCAGAATAAGGTCTATTTGAAAGTCTTTGTTTCCAGGAAAGAAAAAGAAATGAGGAAAAATGGAAGCAATATGAAAGTGTGGTGTCTCTTAAAACTTCCAGTCTACTGGCTAATCCATTAACATTGGCATTTTCTAACACCAGCCCTATTCTTTTTTCAAGCTCTGAAACTAAAGCTGGTGATGCTGAATAGACTATGGCCACCTTTAACATTTTAGAAAGGAATTTACAAGGAACTGCTTCTTTCTGAGGAAGCAGTATACTCACTAAGCTCTCTAATATCGTTCTTTGCTCCTTTGTGTGTCCGATGTCCCCTTCTTGTCTCCTGCCACTTGTAATACTCCCTTGCATCTCATTTGTCTCGTAAGCAAATCTTAGTACTCTGTCCGTTTCTACTTCCAGAGATTTGGCAACCATTTCTTCCCATGTTGCCTGATGCAGGAACCTATAATTTCTGGCCTCATTCCTATTGCTCTTAATGCTGTTATAATTCTTGTGAAATGATCAATTTTACTTGTAGCGATGTCATTGAACCACCACATCTTTTCATTTATTATTTCTTGTGTTGTTGAAATTTCTCTAGAAGCATTCCTAGCACTTGAGTCACAACAGCTGCGAACAATTTGAAGGTTCTCAGCCCATGAGAGAAAGTTTCACATGATTTAATGACAGTGATGGAACCTTTCCATGAAAAGAGGACTACAAAAGTGAAGAAAGATTCTGCCTTGGAGATGAGATTCCCATCTTCCAGTGCTTGTCATTTCTAGGAATTCTGATGCACGCGTTAGTAGAACTACACTATTGGACTTCAGACTAATTGGAAGAACATAGCAGAACTTCAAAATAACTTCAAATGTTTCGGTACCGCCTGGAAAGTTTTCAAGCTTGAGATCACATCCTAAGTATGAATCACAAATCAATGATTATTAATATTAATCACAAATCATAAAGACTAGAATAGAATCTGAATTAAATGTACATATAAAAACCAAAAATGGGGATGCAACCCATATTAATATGGAAGCCAGGGGTTAAAGTCGACGTTGATTCAAACAAAGCACGATAATTTGATACTGGAGGTTTTTTGCTATTCCTTCTTATTGTAGCAGTTTACTTGATTTAGAGTTCATTACATTGGACTGAAAAGCCTGTGTTAATTGAATATGTGATGTGATATTAAGAACTCTCTTGGCCCTCATCCCTGGTGATTATTCGCAGAAAGCTTCACATTCAATAATGGCTACTCCTCGAAACTGCAATATGATGTTTGGTGTGACATTATGTTCCAAATTTAGTAAGATTTACATCCTCAACTGCACCATTACATTACCGTATATGATGTTTCGCGTTTGTAGCACTTCGAATTTTCAATGTGTGGTTTTCGTTCATTTGATTGTTAAAATCACGTGACTTGAGCCTGAGATGTAACATGAGTAAACACTTAAGAGTTCGATAGAATATAGATTTAGAAAAAAGAGTTGACGACTTCATCTATCCTTTGCTCCTCCCTCCAACTTACACTTCCTTCGACTTCCACGGCCTGTGGGAGGAGAAAGAGATGGAGAAACTTCATTTTTGCTTTCTATTTATTTATTTATTTATTTTGTATTTTATTCTTCTATTTACTAATAAAAAATAAAGGTCTAAATCATTTTGCGATAACAAATCTGACTTACAATGGTGAAGTAGACGGATACCATAATTTAGGGTCTCAAGTGCAACTGAAAGTTGTGGACCTAAATAAAAAGTAAAATTGCATAATTCATGTAACAAAATTTGTTGTTCCCTCCATTTGGCGCGAGTTTGTCCTTCTCTTTAGAAAAATAAAAATAAAAGAAAGTAGTAAAATAAGAAAAATATGCAAAGCAGTCTCATAACTTGGGCAAAAGAAGAAATCAATTCTTGAAAATAAGACATATTATCTAATTTCAATATTTTTAGTGAGGCAAACCTTACCAACCAAGTCGTTGTAGTATAGTGGTGAGTATTCCCGCCTGTCACGCGGGTGACCCGGGTTCGATCCCCGGCAACGGCGAATTATATATTTTGTGGACGCAGTTTCAAATTTTTACTTGTCAAAGTAGACATAAATAAAAACTCCAAAATTGTAGGCAAAGTTGATATATCATACTGGAGAACATTTCTGTCTATCGTGTGGGTTGCCCGGGTTCGATCTCTACCAATGGTTTAAATTTTGGTTTTCGTATGCAATTCAATATATTTCAACTGCATACCTATTTGTTTTCTATTTTTGCATTTTGCAGACGTTTTCTTCTTCTCTTCTTCAAGGAAGGAACAGATAAACATGTTTTTTCAGTTTAATTTGTTTATTCAACTTGAGTTTTTATGTTTGTTTTTTCTATAGCCATGAACAAATAATCCCTTTCAAACAACGTAATTATACTTTTACAAAAAATTGCAGTAATTTAATTAAAGAAAAACAACTTTTTTTTTTAGATGAGATGGTTTATAAGATTTAGAGAAAATTAATTTTTATAAGAAACAGAATTATAAAAAGAATATGGAGGTGATAAATGCAAATTTTTATTTTCATTAATTAGTAAAAATGCTTTTTGAAAATTTATTGAAAGTAATGTACTCGTTACTTGTTAATTCATGTTCAATGGAAAAAGCATGTGATGAACACGGACGGACACCAGTGCGTATGCATGTGCGACTACTGGAAATGGTGTTGTTAGGAGTGGGCCATTTCTTCGTTGTTGATTCGTGTTCTTTTTTGTGAGAATATCAAAATTAAATATTTACTTATCAAAAGCAATACTGAGTAAATGAGAAATTGAAGTTCTAAATATAGTCATTAGAAAAGGTTAATGTACTCGAGGAAAAACAATGTAATATGTCCCACATATAAGAAAAGATAAGACAATGACTACATTGACTAGTTTATACATAGCCAAGTTTTATGAAGGCGTAGGAATGTGTTTCTTCATCAGTCTACTTAAAATCTCATTTTTGTTGAAAGTAACAAATTTTGCAGCATTTATACTGAATTCAATTATAAAACGTTTTTTTGGATTTCATTCTCCTTCACAAGGGAATGCAATCTCGATGTGGAACTCTCTTATTCTGGTATTGCATTATATCATATTTACCTTCTTTTTCTTGTATGACATACTTAATTTTAAGGAGCATTTGAACACCACATGAAAGTGTCCAACACATGATACTCATCATCATGACATTCTTTACAACTGCTAACTCACAATAGCAATGTTCTTTTAAGGGATTAGTAATGTTATTTTAATTAAACTGATCACACAGTGTCACCTAGACCGGTTGTAACACATTGAGAGAGAGAGAAAGAGAGAGAGTGTGTGTGTGTGTGTGTGTGTGTGTGTGTCTTCGACAAAAGTATGCTAAGGTTATAGCTGAAGAGACGTAAAATTATAGTAAGGTTATAGCATTGCCACCCTTCATATCCAGCTGGAGAAGAGGACAATAAGAAGGGATAACTTAAGCAATAAAATGTTCAACTGTTTGTTTTCTTGTTTCTTCATTTCGAATATATGGCTTGTATTATGTTATGCTTTTCTATGCCTTTGTACGGCCTATAATAAGATCTCACACACAGCATGACATTCCTCAAAACTGTGCACAGAATGGCTAAAAAACAATTCATTGCAAAATAGTCTGCATAGCAGATCATATGTTGATACAAGAAAGAATCAAACTGAAGTTTTTATACAAAAAAAAAAAAAGTATCCATTGGACCATCTAAGTGTGGTTTCAGATTCAGTTTATGTGCTTTAAATAAAAAACCTAGACAACAATACCATGAAGGATACAACAGAGCAACAAAAGAAAATAACAAGGTAAAAGCCAAGTGTCCTAATGAGATTGCAAGCGAAAGCAGATGTGTCAAACATTACCTGACCCATCACCAATCAGCCACATGCGCAGAGTCAGATATATTAGGATTATCGTTCCCATAATCGATCTGGAGAGGAAAAGATAATTCTAGTTAGTTACAGGCGACCAGAGTAATAGTGAACAAAACCTAGAATTTGTGTTAAAAAATAATTACTTCAAGAAAAATGAAGAACAATAAACTAAAAGCTTCAAGGAGGTCTTGTAGGTGAAGTGAACTTCTCTCAGTTTCTCTCACTATCATGCACTCTTACGGACTCGAGAATGCACCACTTTTTCCTATAAACAAGAGTAACATAAATCTGGAATTGTTGCACTTGAAGCCTCATTTTAACATGTAAAACATCTACATTAATTATCAGAACTGGTCTATCATGGTGCTTCACTAAGTCAAAGCCGCCTCCACACCACATCTCCACATCTCCCCTCCACGAGGCACAACAACGACAAGTACAATAAAGTCAACAAGTATTAAGTTGAATAGTATGTGTTGCACCTATAAAATAATGGCAGAAGCTATAATCTCACATTGGACATTGTACTAGTATCCTATCCAATTTATTTTTATTTTGATTAGTTAATTGTATTTATCACCAAAAAAGTAAAGAAAAACTAGCAGACAGCAGTATATTAGGGTTTCCAATGACTTGTACAAAAAATTATAAATAGACAATCTGTGATTCCAACATGTGGATAGCTATCAACCTCTGCATTTCCTTCACCGCGGCAGTTCTACATTTACAACGCTGCAAACTATGACATAAGCATACCCAAGTTGGTTATACAAATTTATATTCATTTCTTGCTTTATCCTTAAACCTTGAAGACTAGTCATTTGCTTCTTGTACTTTGACATCAACTTTTGAAATTTTATATTGTAAGAATTATTAGAACAAGTAATCCAACTTGATTAAAATGAGATCGTTCAATAACTAAAATGTGATGTGGTTTGACTTACAAGACTGAGAACAGAAGTACTACTCTCCTTGAATTGAAAGAGGCAGATCGCTTGTATTTCCTTGATCTGTTAGTAAGTGCATCATAAACTCCCTCGGTCAAAAACTTCTCTGTTACATAATACGGAAAATACTTGTTAGCAAGTGAATCTCGTAGTACACAAGGCATATGATACTAAAATATGAAAAGTCTTTGTTTCCACATTCCAAAAAGGAAAAAGAAATGAGGAAAAATGAAAGGAATGCGAAAGGGTATCATCTCTTAAAACTTCCAGTGCTGCTGACTAATCCAATAAACAGCATGGTCTACTTGCACAATTTTTTTCCTTTAGAGACCTCAAGGATGAAGATTGAAAAGAATGTGTAACCACTAGTTTCCCTCTTGGATGTAACATGCTTCTGATTTATGCCAAACTCAGTCTCAAAATTGGATGGCGTCAATGCTTCTGATTTATGCCAAGACTCAGGGCCAACAGTTTGGGAACCAAATTAAATCTGAGATGGATAAGTTCCAAACGTTTATATCATAGATAATGCAAAGTGTTACTGTTAGCAATTTATAATGCTAATTTGTTATTTCAATGGCTTGCCTCCCTTTAAACTTAGAGCATGTTTGGGAAGTGTATATAGACGGTTTAGATTATAAATATATAGTATTAAGCAGTGGATTAGTGGGGACTACTTGTGGGTCCCTCAAAATGCATGGAAACAAAGTGGCTTGAGTGTTTATAAATAATTTGTAAACATGAGCCAAACATAGGCTTAATGAGCTAAAAACTTTGAAATGGAAATAATAAAATATAATAATTGTTTCATGTCATAGCTTGCATTATTACGGGAAAGGTGCAAATATCATTAAATCATTGCAACAGATTAAAATCCAGGATTACAATACAATAATTCACGAAAAGAGCTGAAGTCAGAATGGATGTGTAATCGATAGCTACCTCTTGAAGTGAACTTGGGTAACTCAGAGCGATGGTTCATTAGAAGCTGCATGAATTTCCTTCCTAAGCTAATCTCTCTCTGCAATGTCCTCTGCAAAACAGCTCATTGTCACTTTGAAATACCAAATGCACCAATAGAACGATTGAAGAACAACAATAGAACAATGCACCAGTGAGACAGAAAATGGCTCTGATTCTTCCTGAAGTATCTTATATGGATTCCTAACAATTGAAGCCTGAGTAGTGTTGCATGTCGAGAACTTACTGCAAAGGAATCATTAGTCTTCAGAAGCTCGACAGATTCATCATTGAGATTAGTATTTTCTGACTTTCCTTTCTCAATATCAACATCTAAAATACATGGGGCATGGTTGTTTGCTTTATCCATCTTTAGGTTAGCATTTTCCAAATTTGACTCTGTAGTCAAGCACACGTCACTTTTCATCATATTAAAAGCTTCCATATGCCTGACAACATTTAGTTGTGAGTCATTCTCTGGTTTGGCAGTTCCTCCATCAGGCAACACCACTACACTATCATCGCTTCGGCACTGAAGAAAAATAATTTACTCTGTTACTTTTTCACTGGAAATACAGATTATGGAAGAATCAAACAATAGAAAGCAGAAGGGCAAAAATGTAAACCAAAATCGCAAAAACAAAATAAGTCAAAACTCCATAATTAGCCACAAAACAAAAGAGCAACGAAATTACAGATATGGTAAGGGAATACCGAAGACAATAAGGGAAACTGGTTGCAATGACCAAAAAACAACATTGTGGTAACCTATTTTACAACTTGAAAGGAATTGATCCTTGCACACAAAATTTCTTACACAGAAGTACTCTCGTGCTTTATATATATGAAATGATTGCCTAGAGTTCATTTGCAAAATTCAGAGCTCAATTTTGTCCAAGCTTTAATATGAGCTAAACATTAATGGATAACCAATAAAGAATGATATTTTTATAATTCATCACATGCATGAAAATGTCATGGTTCCCATTGCAAGACATGAGACTTTAATCCCATATCGAAAGTACGGGCTTTTAGTGTATGGTTTATATAGATTTTGGCCATCCAACTTCAACAGCTAGTTTTTGAAGTACGATTCTTTTATCAGTAGTATCAGAGTAGGCACCATATCTTTAGGTTGCAATGAGCGGCACATGGTGACGCCGACATAGCAGTGTTCATTCGAGACTAGTCATGGGCTAGTGTAAAGCAATCTGACATGAGTGCGGGGATCGCAGAGCGTAATGGATTGTCATGGTTCTCATTACGAGGTATAGAACTTGAATCCCACATCGAAAATATAGGCTTTCGGTGCGTGGTTTGTATAGATTTGAACTCTCCAACTCCAACATGTAGCTTTTGAGTTATGGATGGAGAGTGGACCTCTAGATGGGCCTGACTCATGTAGAATAGCTTCAGAAAACAAGGTAAAGATCAGTTTGGTTGCATGTGTGCATTTCAGCAGACTTCTTATTTTTCGTGTGTCTCCCTCCAACTGACCATAACCCATCGTAAAGACAATTAAACTTGTAGCAGGGCCAGGGATTATATTACCTGTCAAACTATTAGTATTGAAAAACCACATCTAGTGCATCCCTATTATGTAAATTTTATTTGCCATATACTCAACATAAAGAAATCAACTTACAAGACAACATACCGTGGATCACTAAAGTGAAGCAAATCAAGACTTAACCATACGAAAGACTCCCATATATCCAAAAAGCTATGATATGTCAAACAATATTTTACTTGGCATACTTTCATGCCTTTCATCTTGAACAAGATCTCACTTAATCTCTCACGAAATAGAAGACTTCAAGGAGTAGAAGTCTGAACCATACCAAAGACTCTCCTATATAAAGTACACGTTCAGGTCCAAAAAGCTATTATCTATCGGTTATTTTACTTCATGTAGTATTGTTCCTTTCATCTTGAACAAAATATCACTTAGGCATGATGGGGAATGGGGAGGTCCCTTCCCGTTTATGTAGGTTCTGGTCAGCAGCTTCAGAAGAAGAATCGTGAGACGAGGTGAAAGATTGGAGTAAAAAAAATTCTGGTCTTAACAACATCTATCATTTAGCAAAGAACTATTGAGACTGGATTGAGAAACATACTTCGATAAACTATTACTAACCAATATCCACAATAAATAAAAGTTAGAAATGTGAATACAATTGCTAATTTATCAAAATCATATGCCTAATAAGATTAAAGTGTGTTGCTTAGACAAGTGTTTCGTCAACTGTGTTCAAATTTTTTGGAGAAGTTTTGGTTTAGATTCATTGACATAGAATTCAGAACTGTAGCTCATTAACTACCTCTTTTGTAGCAAAAGATTTTATTATTATGAATGTGCTATCAAAATCTTCACCAGAGTAGACAACCGTCGCAATTCTTCCACGAAATTTCACATTTGCGAAATTCAAAAAATAAATTAATCCGGAAGCCATTCGGTCACACTCAAAATTACCTCCTGTTTCCCAAGAACAGGTTAAATTATTCTAATTCAAAATGAAATGCTGAAGCAAATTCCTTCTTCTATTTGAATGTTACCGCTATTTTGGTCAACGGATAAATATAGGGTAAAAAGTTACAGAACAACAACTCAATTCAGAAAACACAGATTAATAATAACAAATATCCAATCGAAACAAGAGTAATTAAAAAATTGAAATTGAACTTCAAAAGAGAGCAAATTTGTATTGAAAAAACACTAAAATGACTGAAATGCCATTGCCGATAAATAAAAAATCTCACCTCGTCACCGGAACTAACCGCCATTGTCGAAAAAATGAGCAAAGAGAAAAACGAGATTTCACGTTTCAATTTTTCTCTGCTTTCTGATTTCGTAATTACGTTGATGCTCTATGAGCCAATGTGCATCCGTGCATGTGCGGTTTTGTACGTAATATTTGGGCGTGCGAGGGTTCGTTTGAAATGTGGTTTCACGTGCGAGCGTGCGAGGCTGACTTCATCGGCGCGGAATGCGAGAAGGAGCAGCAATTGCCAGGGAAGCTCCGGATCATGACATTACGACAAACATTTTTTGGCTTTTTCGTTTGACGGTTTTGCCCTTCCAGATGCTATTCTAATTACTAGTAGTACACCACTACTGTATATTTTATTTTATTTTTAATATTTTTTGTTTTGGGGAATAATATTTTATTGGGGTTTGTGAAATTGTATTGCTCTTTTTAATTTATTACTGTCAGGACTTTAAAATTAAAGTGAAGGGATGGCTACAGGACATTGATATTGTTTGTTGGAATCAGAGATGGCAACGGGACGGGGTTCACGGCGAGATAACGTTTAATTTTTTTTTTTTTCATTTTTTTTAATAATAGTTTATTAAATTTTTTTTTTATTCTTGGCGGGGCGGGGTTTTTTTGCCCTATTCGAAGCGGGGCGGGGCGGAGCGTATTGTCATTCCTAGTTGGAATGAAGCATCCTCTGGCCTCCATTAAAATTAATTTTTAGAAAAAAAAATGTTTTAAAATAGTCATTTTTTGAAAAATATGTAATTAAAAAAGAAAGAAAAGTTTTTAATTTATATGTATTGAACAATGTATGATTGAAAAGAAAAAAAAAAGAAAAATACATTAAAATT
>CAIGRP010060570.1:0-11806 GCA_903798385.1 Fraxinus cuspidata | reverse complement strand
AAAGCTAGAGATTGATGAACATTTAGGGCAATTTATTGAAGTCAAATGTGATTAAGAATTGCTTTGTTTTCATTTTCTAAGGGTGTCTATATCACAAATCCTAGGTGCACTAATGCCTTTAAGTTTGTTTGCACGACAATAGGAATTAGTTACAGAATAAATCAGCTTATGTTTTGAGAAATTTATTTCAATGTTAGTATAAAAATTGTTGGAAAAATGGGCTCAGTAGGCTAATTTTGACATAATTTTGAGTTATTCATTTTAGAAGATCAAAGTTGACTTGCATTTCGGCAACATAGAATTGGAAATTTCCCAATTTATATTATTTGTTATAATATTATAATATGTGATTATATTGGCACCACTGTTTTTATTTGTTGTACTATAGGTCAATTACACTCGGTATCCTTGGTTGTACCCTTTATTCCATTAATTTTTTCTTCGATTTTAATATTTTATAAATTAGCACATCTCGATATTGACGAAAATTTCTATCAAAATATTCCATTTGAGTGCATTAAACTTAGAGAAAGTATTTTGTCACACTTTTGTATTCATTGATTTTTAAAAACATGGTTGGTAAATTAGTTGCTTTACGCCTCTAATGAATATTTTGGATTAAAAGAATATAACGAGATACGTGATAAGAAGGTATCGATAATAATGTTATAAAAAGGTTGAGGAGATAAGTATTACAATTTTTAAAGAAAAAAATTCAAAATTTTAAATACACATTTCAATAGATAAAATCTTTTGTGTGAATATAATATAATTTCCTCGTTATAATATCTAATTTTAGACACGTAATGCTTTAAAAAATGTTACATTTTTAAATTAAAGTTGAAATGTAGAACAAGAAAATGGCGTTTGACAAAAAACGAAAAGATTGAAGAAAAAGTCGGTGGGAGGACAAGATGGTTGGGAAAGTAGGAGAAAATAATTTTTTAAACATTTTTTATAATCACCTTGTAGAATAGACTATTTATCATCAAAGGTATGTTTGAACCACATTATTTTGGAAGAATGAATTCTGGAATAATAGATTGATGGACAATGTGTGGTTGAAAAAGAAGGAAAAGTTATTGATATGATGGAAAATATTATTTTATTGAAGAATGTATAGTTGAAAATGAGTAGAAAAATGAGAATGAAAAAAATAATGTGTACCAAACAGGGGCTTAATTATTGTCATTAGGGTTGGACAAAACCTTTGAACCAAATCAACCGAATCGATGAGATTAGTGTTTGAGCTACATTATTTTGGAAAAATGTATTTTAGAATAATAGATGGATGAAAAATGTGTGGTTGAAAAAGAAGGAAAAGTTATTGATGTGATGAAAAATATTATTTTATTGAAGAATGTATAGTTGAAAATGAGTAGAAGAATGAAAATGAAAATTTTAATGAGTACCAAACAGGGGCCTAATATCATAAATAGGAACTTGTGATGTTTTTAAATCTTTCCAAATAAATAAAGAAATCTCAAAGAAATTTGATTTAAAAAAAAAAATGCTGTTTCAAGATTGAATTAAAATATCGATCAATTTGCATCATAAGCGAAATTTTAACATTTAAGGGACTTTCGGAATCATGTGTCATGTTTAAGATAATTTAATTTTAAATATTTTTAGGGTGGTTTTTTGCAATTTTTGTCCCCAGTTTTTCTGAAATGTCACACCCCGCAACCTGTGTACTTTTAAAAATGGCATAATCAAACCCCCTTATTTCAACTTTAGCACATGTTTCACATACATTCTACCAAAATACATTCTTTCAAAATTAATTTTCAACCATACTTTCTTCAATAAAATAATATTTTACATCACATCGATAACTTTTTCTTACATTTTAATCACATATTTCTCATCATATCACTATTTAAAATATATTATTTCCTCAATAATATCCACCAAACACAATAATAATGACATATTTAACACAACGACCTTTTGATTGTAAAAGATAAAAATGCCTTTAAGCAAACAATAAAATTACAAAAAATCATTTTTAACTAAAAGACAATATTACAATTTTAGTTAACAAGTAAAAAATCAAACACTTTCCACGTAAAATTTCAAAATCAGCTAATTTTTCTCAACTGTTTATTCCAATACAGTTAAAACTCTTAATGCTCAAAATCAGCTAATTTTTCTCAAGATTGAACCAAAATATTGATCAATTTGCATCATAAGCGAAATTTTAACATTCAATCCCTCATGTTACCTTTGATTTGTTGCAGCCATCACTCATAACATTTTCAAATGTTGCAGGTGAAACCCTTTTGAACGATTTTCATCCATAATTTCGTCAGTTAACCGAAAATCTAACTTTGACCACATTTTCAATATTTTAAAAGGGGGGCAAAGAGTAATATTATATTTATCTCATTAAATAATTAAATAAAAAATAAGAAATAAAAAAACACACACACACACACTAGGCGGCGATGGTCGGTGTGAATATTGGGTTTGAGGTGGGTGTAGGTGAGGGTTGAGAGGAAGAATAGCGTGTGTGTGTTTTTCTTTTAAATTTTAAATTTTTTATTTAATTATTTAATGAGATAAATATAGAATTACTCTTTTGTCCATTTTTAAAATATTAAAAAAGTTGTCAAAGTTAAATTTTGGTCAATTGACGGAATTATGAATGGAAACCATCCAAAGAGGCTTCACCGCAATAATTGAAAAGGTTAGGGGCGACGGTTACAACAAATCAAAGATTTTGGAAAAGTCTAATAATGTTATAAATGTTTCAAGCTTTTGTTGCAATTATTCCATTATTTTATGAAAGAAAGTTCGAGGATGTGATCTCCAAAAATATAATGGGCAAGTGGTCCTAACTTGATGTGCCCTTTGGCTTAAAGTCCTTGGGATACGTGCTTTGAAAACCCACACGTGCTACTCCCTATAACTTTCTCCCACTTCATAATTCTATTCTATTGTAGGATATTCATTCTTTTTTCCTCCTTACCCTGTTTATTTTGGAATTTTCAAGATTATTTGATTTTAGGTAAATATATATACGTAATATTTATCTCCTCCTCTCCTTTTGTTTGGGTTTCACCTCATTTATATAATTATATTATTATTTTATTTTCGTTGACTGATTATTCTGCTTAAATAATTATTAATACTAGATTCTTGTTCTTCTCAGAATCCATCTTGGACATATAAGGATGGACTACTCAATGTCGAATTCGATCGATACATTAATAATTTATTAGCTTAATACATATCATCAACTATTTGATGGTTAAACTGCATTGTAGATCATCTGCCCAAATGCTTTCCATAAAAGGAGAGGAATTATTTATAGCCGAATATAACAATTTCCCAATGTTTAGTCCACTAAAAAAAATTTAAAATACAATTAGCTTAGAGATATTGGCTAAAGCCGTTTGTCCCGACTCAATGATCCGGGTAAAAAAACAGAGCGCCATTGAGCCCGGGCATAAAAAAGGGTCCAGAGATATTTTGTCCCTTTGGTTCAATAATTGCATAGGGCCTCCATTTGGTTCAATAATTGAAAAGTCGCTAAACAAGCTCCTTCCATGAAGGTTCTTGGTAAACGTCAGTAGTCAATGTCATATACTATAAGAAAGTAATACAACTTCACATGCTACAGCTTTCATCTATGGTCCTTGCCAGGTTTGATTTAGGATTTTCAAGATTATTCGGTTCAAAAGGTAAATATTTTATTATGTAATATTCATGATATCTTTCTATCTTTTTATGATCGTTAAATGTTTTCATTGATTGGTCTGATTAAATAATTATTAATAAATGATTCTTACTTTGAATCAATCTCGCACCTTCGCGTTTTGAGTGATAGATAAGAATTTTGTAATTTTGATATAGCACGTCGTCATTTGTGTGGGTTGAGACTAGTTTATTGTCAGCAAAATAACTTAATATAATAGAAATTTAAATAGTGAATTATCTCTTAATTTAAGCTTCTGTAAAAGCACATGTTTAATGATTTGAAATTTTCTTGATTGAGATTGTACAAAATGAAGGAACTCCGAATTTAATATTTCTCAAAGTAATATCTAAAGTGTTCCATTGGTATTTTGACTGTATATAAATAACAATATTGCATCATATTTGCAGGACATGGATAAGCTGTTTGAATTATTACCAAACTTTGTAGCACTGCTATGCCCAAACTTGGAGGAAAAAACGGAGACTCTTCAAAGAAAAATAGATTTACTGGAAAGACTAAAAGAAGATGTTGATTATGCGTTACAAAATGCAGCCAGTCATTCTGGAAAAAAACGCAAGAGAGAGGTTGAAGATTGGGTGAATAATGTTGAAGACGTTATGAAAGATTTTGGAACCTTGGAACAACGAGTACAACAAAGCAGCAGATTTTATCATTTTTTCAAACGA
The DNA here is from genome assembly GCA_903798385.1 of Fraxinus cuspidata. NCBI lineage: Eukaryota > Viridiplantae > Streptophyta > Magnoliopsida > Lamiales > Oleaceae > Fraxinus > Fraxinus cuspidata. The sequence continues at coordinate 7,417 of CAIGRP010060570.1, read as the reverse complement.
CAAAAGTTGGCTGAAGAGCTTGAAAGAATGACTGAAGAAGTGACGGAGCTTGTTGACCAAAGTGAATTTTCTAACGGGCTTTTTCTTGAGGTTGATGAGAGTATTCACCCGTTATCTGTAATACCCCAACCGAATGGCCAAGCATTTCAACAATATTTAGATGACATCTGGAAATCATTAATGCATGTCAACGCCGTAAGCATTGGCATTTATGGAATGGGAGGAGTAGGCAAGACGACTCTGGCTACGCATGTCCATGATAGGCTCTTGAAGGAATCCACATTCTCATGTCATGTTTATTGGGTCACCGTCTCTCAAGAGTTTAGCAATTACAAATTGCAAAGTGACATTGCCAAATTACTGAGTCTAGATATCACACATGACAATGATGAGACGAAAAGGGCAGCTAAACTCTTCCAGGAATTCCAGAAAATGGAGAGATTTGTGCTTATACTGGATGATGTTTGGAAACGAATTGATGCAGCGAAGATAGGAATTCCTTCTAAAAGGGATGGATGCAAGTTGGTCGTAACGAGTCGATTAGAAGAAGTTTGTCGTCGTATGAGCTGCAAGAAGATTATAAAAGTGAACACACTTTCCAAGCAAGAAGCTTTGGACCTATTCTGGAATACACTTGGTCATGATAAACTATCCGGGGAAGTAAAAGAGATTTGCAAGCAAATGGTAAATAGATGTGATGGTTTGCCACTTGCACTCATCACATTGGCTGGAAGCATGAAAGGCGTGACTGACATTCATGGATGGAGAGATGCATTAAAAGGACTTGAAGAATCATGTTTGGGACGAGACGACATGGAAGATGAGGTTTTGCCAACTCTCTTGTATAGTTATAAACGGTTGAGAGATCCAAGGCTAAAAATTTGTTTTTTGTACTGCTCCTTGTATCCTGAAGATTCTCGTATTTCAAGGGAAAAATTGATTGGAAATTTCATTTCAGAAGAGCTGATGGAGAGAAGATTAAGATGGAAAGAAAAGGTCGACCAGGGTCATGCAATAATAAATCAGTTGGTGAGAGCCAGCTTATTGGAAAGTGATTCATATGGATTTTTCAAGATGCATGATTTAATCAGAGACCTGGCAATTAGGATCACTAAAGATAACCCGAGGTACATGGTAAAAGCTGGACTTTTCTTAGAGGAATTACCAGAGAAGAGAGAGTGGACAGAAGATTTGGATAAGGTTTCCTTGATGAGAAACGAAATATAGGAAATTTCACCTGGCATGTCACCCAAGTGTCCAAGTCTTTCCTCCTTGATCTTGGAAGATAATCCTCTGCGGTTGATTCCAGATTGTTTCTTTACGCATATGTGTGGGTTACGCACTCTCAATTTAAGTAGAACTGCAATTGTGAGGTTGCCAAATTCCATATCAGACTTGGAGAAACTTAATGCATTATTGCTCAAATATTGTTGGAAACTGGTATCAGTGCCGTCATTGGAAAAGCTCAAGGAACTGGGACATTTGGACCTCTCAGGTACTATTATTGAAGAAGTACCCCAAGGTATGGAAAGCTTAACCAACCTCAGAAGCCTATGTTTGTTGTGTGATAGATTAAAGATGATACCGACGGGGACTTTGCATCGACTCTCACGTCTTCGGCGGCTCATGTGGCCAAATCATTTAGACGTACCAATAGAAGAAATTGAGGCATCGACACAGTTGGAAGTATTTAAAGGCAGGTTAAATAGCATACGTGATCACAATCGGTTAATCAACTCACGAAGATTTGGCAAGGAATCCTTTTTGTACGATGTCAGAATAAGTTCTCAAATAAAATTCGGCACAGGAGAATATCTCATTTTAGGAGGGAAAAAGTTACATTTTGGAGAAGATAGTCTCATGGAATCCTCTTTAGACACAGATGAGAATATGCTGCCACGATATATTGGGAGTTTATCATTTTCAAGAAGTGGCTTGAGTGGTTGCTTATTAGATGAATTTCCAAGTTTTAATTATGCTAGAGATTTAAAAGAATGCCAGATATATAAGGAGGATAAAATAGAGTGCCTTATGAGGTTAGAGGAGGAACAACAGTCTAGTACAGCGGTCCCATTCCAAAGCCTTGAAGAGTTGGAACTGATAGAATTGCCAAATTTAATTGGTCTCTTCAAGTGGGAAGCAGTTGCACCTCTTCCACCTGGCACATTTTCCTCGCTTAAAGTGTTTAGTATTATCTACTGTAGTAAAATCAAGAAGCTTTTCCCTCGGAGTTTGGTACATAATTTCCATAACCTCCAATCATTAACTGTTTGGGAATGTGTACAAATGGAGGAGATAATAGAAGATGACAACAATGAAGGAGCTGATATCACATTGCCAATGTTAAAGAGATTGGAACTGGTGAATCTGCCACAACTAAAGAACATCTACCAAGGAAAGATGATTTGTCAATCCATTGAGAACATTAATTTGGTGGGCATTAAAAATTTAAAGAATTTGCCTTTAAATTTACCGCTTCTCCATGGACAACTATCTCCTCCCCCGTGTCTTAAATTAATCAGCATAGAGAAAGAAGGGTGGGAATCAATGGAGTGGGCCGATCACAATGCCAGAAATGTCCTTCAACCCTTGGTGATTACACACCCTTCGTGATTACAAATCCTTTTGAAGTAGGTGTAATTCATATGAAGCGCAGGTACGGTTCCACAACCTCACTATTTTCAACAATTATTTCTTTTGATCTCTCTTAATCATTAATTCTAAAAATAATTTTTCAACAACTTATTTCTTAAAAAATTGGTCTCAAACGGATCCTAAATTTATCTAAGAACAAAAGGAAACATACAAATCCATCAAGCAAGACTCTCGACTCATGGTAGAATTATTTGATGACACTAAAAACGAATAATTAAATAATCAAATTAATTTAGAATTAATGTTTTTTTATCAGTTTATTGTCTATATTTAGCATCTGTTTGGTTTAGATAAAAATCAAAATTTTAATAGATTTTGATAAAAGTTAATAGAATGTGTAACTGAAAATGTGTGTGTGAAATGTGTGGTTAAAATTAATTTTTGACTTTGATTTAAATTTAATTAGTAAATAACATAATAACATTTAGATATAAAATTAGAGAGAAAAAAACTTTTTGAATAATAACCCTCAAAATTAAATAAAATACCATCAATGCAAATTTTAATATTAATATTAGCACGTAAAATAAAATTATATATATTCAGTTTGTCTTCATACTCCATCATTTTACTTGATAATTGATTCTCATAATGTCTAGGATTAATTATTCCATGCATTTAGACATCTTGATTTAAGTTAATTATTGACTCGTGCATTTTCCTTCGTCATATTTTTTTAATTACGTGATATTACAAAATTATAACTTTTCTTTCCAGCGGAAAAGCTGCTCCGAAGTCAAACAAGGAAGAAAGCCAATACTAAAGTTGTAGTTTGGTGAACATTTTACATATTTTATTGGCGCCCAAATGTGATTGGGAACTGCTTTATTTCATTTTCTGAGGGTGTCCGTATGACAAATCCTAGGTACGCTAATGCCTTAATTTTTTAGAATTAGTTACAAAATATATCAACTTATGCTTTGTCGAATTTATTTCGGTGTTTGTGTAAAAAATTCTTTAATTTAGCCATACATTATTCGGTTGTATTACATTTACATCATGATATCATCACTTATAGATTGATTTACAAANAAATCACCTCTTACTTTTTGACGTCATCAATTTGTAAAACTTTTTGTGACTCTTTATATATATTCTAAATTATTTAGATAACTGGTTTGAATCGTTTGAATTATTGTTCATATTGAAATCAGTGGTTCCTATCCCTGTCATGATCTTAGGATTATTTCCTAATTTTTGGCCTAATTCTTCTTCTGATGATCAATTATTCAGACATTAACTGAATTATTTAGACATTAACCGAATTCTGATTTATTACCAAAGAGACGAAGAAATAGATTCATCATTCCTTAAATGATTTTTCCCTGAACTTGTTGAAATGCTAGCAAATGGCCTCCTAAACGTCAATATTTAGTAACTAACTCTATCAACCCATTAATCACCCAAGCTTCTTTTTTTTTCCGCATTGTCACGGTTTGCATGTGATGAAGTTGAACATTTTGCTTTTGTAAGATATCCTTATTCAAGAAACAGAAATGCAATTCTAATACACAAAAAAGCCAAATGGCCCCTAATTATGTTGCTACCAAATTATTTCTAGAATTATTTCGGCAACCTGGGACAGGAAATTTCCCAATTGATATTATTTTTTAAAATATTATATTATAGGCGACTATATTGGAATCATAGTTTTTTTATTTACACTACGTATCACTTAATCTATAATATATTAAACATTACATTAAGTGATAATCATTTTGTAAACAATTCTATCATTACTATAATTCAATTATTTTAATAATTCAACGTTGACTAGTGCATTTAAGCTCCTCAATCTTTATTCATTCTACCATTTATTTTCTTAACTTTTTTCGACGAGATCTTATCTTTAACATTTCATGAATTAGCACATCTTGTCGGTAGTGAATATTTTTGTCAAAATATTCTATTTATGTGCTTTAAATTAGGTATATATATTTAGTCGCGCTTTAATAATCATTGATTTTTAAAAACATGGTTGGCAAATAAATTGGTTTAAGCCTCTGATGATGTTTTTTATGGAAATCATTACGAGATACACGATGTAAGGGTAGGTTGATAATAAGAATGAAACAAAGAAAAAGTTGAAAACGCAAGTGTTACAATTAAAAAAAAGGGCTATTGTCACAAAATGTCTCTACGTTTAGAGTTCATTGTGCAAAATGTCCATATATTTTTTTTTTATTTTGCATTTTCACTACTATTTCCACCTTCATCGTGGAAATCATTATTTTCATTAATTTTCATCTAATTTCTCAATAAAAAGTTGTAAAATGATAAATATACTTTCATGTGTAAATAAAATAAAAAGAAATGAAAAGAATGAAAAGAAAAATAAATTACTAATTGCAACCATACTCCCAAAATTTTTAAAAAGGTGCAAACGAATCCCAAATAAATTATTAAAAAATTAATAATAATAATAAATTCTCTTTCCCAATCTCTCTTTGATTGGAGAACTCAGCTCCACTATGGCTCTGTCCAATTTATTGCCACCACTAGTCATTGGTCCTCCCTCAATGATCAATGGATCATTGTGTGGACTCGCTCTCGTATCATGGATCACATCAAAGAGGCACAAGCCAGAGTAAAACATCATAGTAACAAGTTGAATGGGATATAAGCAATATAATGTACTCAAATTTTGAAGCTTATTCATATAATTTTCGTAGAAGTTTCACATTACAATCCTTTAAGCGTTCATTTATCAAAATTAACAGAAACTTTTGTTACATGTCCCATACACCTAAAGCATTCATTCTAAACTAACTATGCAGCACCTCCAGTCTGGTGCAGCATTGCATCAATCTCGTCTCCATCCTCCATTTCGAGCTGTAAAGAAAAAATTCAGGTGTCATTATTTCCCAATCATAAAGCGAGCAGGGGATGGGAGAGGAAAAGAAAAAAGACCTCGTCTGGAGTTTGCTCTGGTCGGAGGCGACGACCATCAAATAAGAATGCAATTGCGTTGATATCCACAGATTGACGATCACAGTAAGTTTCCATTAGCTTCTTTAATTGTGAGGTTTTCTTAATCCTAAAAAAAACCTCATTCCCGTCCTATATAAAGTTGACACATTAAGCACTTGTACAAAGAAAAATATACACATTCAGCACTTTTATAAAGATATGTGAACACATTCAGCATTCGTATAAGGAAATATCATCAAATCTACAATTGAAAACACGGATATTCGTTCTAATCTTCACAAAAGGTAAGAGGTTGTTCTTTTTATATTTCAGTTTTGTATTTTGAGTTTTGAATTCATTTTGGATTTTTTGTTTTGAGTGTCCATTTTGAGATTGTTAAAAATGTGTCTTTTTTGACATTTTGAAAACACCCAAAACACGTTTTGAAAATTTTGGTTCGATTAAAACTGAAAACACCAAAAACGGTTTTCTTTATAAATTTTTAACTTGTTTTCAAAAACGTGTTTTCAAAAATAGAAAAGTGACATGTTTTCACTGTTTTTTAAAAATCGAAAACACAAAACGACTTGAAAATGGTAAAGAGAACGGGCCATAAATTACCACAAGAATGAATCCAAACAGCTCGAATAATTAATAAAATAACCACAAGACTCTTCAAGTTCATTTTCATCCAACAAATAATGTCAGCATCATCAAAAGCTCAAAATAAGTTCGCGTACGACACATAAGTTGACGAACTGTAAATTATTTGTTGAAGCACGGGGATATCTCGAACTCCTCCAATTCAACAAAAGGGGGAAGAAAAGTGAACTCCAACCCTGATCCAACTAATGAAAATTTACAATTTGATAAAGTTCGCATAAGATTGACTCGATATGGGTTGAGCCATACATAGATGATTTATTCTTTTTCTCTCATTTTTCTACTTCTTCTTCTTATATCCCCTAGTGTTTCTTCTCTATGGATTTCTCTATTTAACTCAAACTCCATATCCACCTTCACTCCCCTTTAAAATTGTTTCACAAAATTTTTTAAATTATGAGTTGCTGCCATTTTGGGGGGGAAAAATTAATAAAATAAAGATTTTTTTTTTGAAAGGGAATTCCGTACAACAGAAACACAAATTAAAACCCTAAAAATAGATAAAACCAATTATTCAGCATAAACACGACACTGAAAATAGATAAATAAATAATCATCGATCAAAAATCCAAGAAAAAAAAATCAGAACCAAATAGACATGGACAATAAAAAGGAAAAAAAATGAGACCTGGCCTTTTACTTTAACATTAATGTGCGCCGGAGAATCGGCCGGTTTCTTATCCTCCTCTTGACCGGACATTTTCGATCTCTAATTCTTTCAATTTGGTTTTGCCGATTGCTTGTTCCACTGCTGCATAATTTATTTGCAGAGACTTCGAATACTATTCAAAGAGAAAAAGCGCAGTCATGCTTATCCGTAAAAATGACCTTTGCTTTGGAATTTTCTACCTTTTTTTTGTAATGGAAAAGGGCAAAGTTGCGAAGATTATTCTGTGGGTGGCATTGGACGGTACAGATGTGTTTACCACTGATCTTCGGACGGAAACGAGACATGGAGATTGTTCGACTGGATAATGACGGGTTTTATGCTATTATTATGCATCCGGGAAGATGGAAGGTCAATGATATAATCGAATCTAAATTTGTTTGGAGGTCCCAAAGATTCTTCAAATGTAATTTTCTTTCTTTTAAAATACTAGTTTTTTGCCCGTACATTGTACGGGTTGTATTATTTCGAAGGTATTGTTAACGTGATGTGAAGTCTGAATATTTTTGTGAATTATCATCG
>CAIGRP010060560.1:0-11616 GCA_903798385.1 Fraxinus cuspidata | reverse complement strand
TTTGCAATTGGAAAAAAATTCTAGACACAATGGTAAAAAAATTTTATCACTTTTATTGACAATTTTCATGCAAAACAAAGTCAAAAGAATGATATTCGGTATGGTAATTTATTTTTCAAATTTTTTTTTTTTTTTGGCAATTGGAACAAATTGTAGATTCAATTGTAGGAACAATTATCACTTTAATTGACAATTTTCATAAAAAAAACGAAGTCAAACGGACACCAAACTTTTAACATTTTCTATGAAAAATTATACCAATCAAACACAATTAATTACAATTCCCAGTAAAACAATTTTTAGGCAATTCAATTCCCTGAAATTCATTTTCTTTCCACCCATTTTTCACCTTACAATCAAATGGACACTAAAATCAAATTATCTTACTGGTTAATATTTAGAGCGAAAATTTCAATTTGAAGAGTCAGCAAACTTTAGTTAGTGAACAATTTATGAGGATGATGGGACATGTTTTGCGTCAACCTATAGTCGACTTTAAATTTATTAGATACGCATTCTACTTTAGATTAAACCTCCAACACAAGAAAACTGCATTTCGACTTACATATTACAGAAGTTTCTTCATGTTGGAAAAATAATGGCCTTTTGGTAGTGAAAATCACTAGTATTTATAAACCCAGTTTTTGAAGAACTCATTGCCATAAAACTGGCCTCATAGTAGCCACAAAGCTAATACTTACCTTTTGACTCACATTAAATAATTTGTAAGTGTACAAAGTAGGTTACTTTAATACAATTGGCACCATTGTACGACAACTTTTGGCGTGGGACAAGTGTAATCACCAACACATGACAAATGTATTAAGACCGTAGACAATGCCATTTGTTTCCATGGATCAGAGACAGGTGTATTTAGCTTCTGTTTGGTCTACTCCTTAAAATTCTTATTTTTTGCAAATTCATTTTCAATTTCACGTTTCGCCCCGTTTAAGCCTTATTTTCTAAAAGTAATTTTTTTTTTTTTTTCCAAACTCCTTTTCAATCTTACATTCTTCCGAACAAATAATTTTACACATAAATTCAAAACTTTTTCTTACATTTTAACCGCACACTTTTCAAAAATTATTATTACAAAACTCATATTCACAACGAGACAGGGCTCATACATTTATGAGATTCACAACTTTTATCAACTTTTCAATCAAATATTTTATCTAGTTTTATCAAAAGTGGACTTAGTCCATGTTTGGTAGGAATTAAAATCAGATTTATATTAGATTTTAATATAAGTTGATAAAATGTCTAGTTAAAAAGTCGTGAATTTCATAAAATATATTAATAAAATTAATTGTTAACTTGGATTTAAATTAAAATCTAAATTTTATTCCTTACCAAATGGAGTTTAATTTCGTTTCAAATTTCACTATTTTGACGCTGGATGTCTTTCAGATGGATGAAAATTATTTAAGACATGATTATCATAATTCTTCCACATAACGATTGCGTGGAAGAGTCGAATTATTTTATTTTTTTCCTTTTTTGGAGGGGAGTTGGAGTAATTTACCCACCGTATGATTTAGTTAAAAAGATTTATAAAAAAAAAAAGTTAAAGTAAACATTTATTTCTAATAGTATATTTTACGAAATTCATAACTTTTATCTACTTTCTACCATACATTTCATTAACATTTATCAAAATTTAGTAAAATTTTGATATTTAACATAACAAAACTGGACCCTATATGGTTTAGAATTATAATTTATAAACATTTATTTTGAAAAAAATTAAGAAACAAGACACTTTTTATATTGATTCAAACTCTAATCCATTATTAATTTTGTGTGGATTGAAGTGTGAATTTATATTAGTTTTTATTAAAACATAGAGTTAACTTTAGTTGAAGTTTCCAATAAAATCACAAGTGCAATTCCTAATCAAACTTTCGATTATTATGTCGATGGGTGTGTATAAAGGATTGGAAAGCATGTCACTAGGCTTCAAAAAAAATCTAAAAATCGATCAAACCAAATAGGCTCAGGTCGGTTCGAGTCAATTTGATTCAAGTAATTGGTTTGGTTTGTTTTTCTCAAGCAACTAAGCTACATAATGCATAAAAAAAAAATCTCAATTTTTCGTTGATATATCTTTATTAACTTGATTTTATTTATTAGTCCATAGTTCTTGTAATATAAAAGCTATTTAATTATTTTAGTTCTTGTAATATAAATGGACCCAAAACTCAAACAATTTTTCTTTGAAAAATTCAATTTGAACTAAAAGTCCAAGCCGACTAATCGAACCGACCCAAACCAAATCGATTTGGTTTAGTTCGGTTTGGTTTAAGAATTAAAGTGGGTTGGTTTGGATTGAAATACACCAAAACCGACTAATTTGATTTTGGTCTCGAGTTATGAGTCGAATTCAACCAAAACCAAACCTTGTCTAGGTCTGCATGTCAGTATTGGTAACTCATGGAATTGTCACATGCCACCACAAAACTCACCAAAAAGGAGGTAAAACCAACACAAACAACATTGTTTCAATATTTGCTTGGACTCAGTAGCTCGTACACTGGTAATTGAATTTGGTTTTGAATCTAATAATTTGCTATAATGAAATTCATTATTTTCACATATCATTTTGCAATGAAAAGTTTCATGGTTCCCTTTAACCATAAATAAGGAAAAAAAATTAACAAACAAGCAAATGTTTAGGGAAAAATTGGACGACAACGCAAAGCTCTTGAAATTCAAAAAGAAACTAGAAGTGGCTTGTATTGGTGTAATGGAGTATGGAAAGAGGACCAAGGATTTTGTCCTTATTATCCATGGATCCAAGTGAGTGGCCATTGCATCGTTTTCACACTCTACATTCCTAAGTTATTCTACCTTTTTCTAAATGAGTGGAAGAAAGCATCTCATTCTACTCATCATTAAGCGTTCTTTTATAAGGTTACAGGTTTGATCAAGACAAGTACCTGAACACTGAAGAGCTCATCAATGTTGTAGCAAATAAGCTCAAATCAAAATTTCTTACTAAGTTAATTACCTAAATCATCACTAAACTTTGCATAAAGTCTTCACGGGTCATTAAACTTTAAAAATTACCCCGTTAATCACTAAAATTTATAATTAGTTATACCATTCATAACTCAATTTTTAAATTTCTACTAACATGGACGTCAAGTGGGAAATAGATTGCCATATACGCAATCTCATTAACCACATCAGCAAATTCATCATTTTTTTAATCGTTCGTTGAGCGAGTGATGAATGGAATAACAAATTACACAGCTCAGTGATTAACAAAATAATTTTTAAAGTTTAATGACTCGGTGTAAACTTTACGCAAAGTTCAGTGTAGATTCAGGTAATTAACACACGTAATAGTTGTGGTGTCTAAAAAAATTGTTTAATGTTATAAAGTATATATAAAAGTGTAGTTAATTAAGTAATTTTACTTAAGGCCATATAAGTAAAAACTAAAATTGTGGTGGAATAAAAAAAACTTTATGGTCATAATATAATTACTCATATTATAAACCACTTGATTTTCAACTTTTTAATATAAGATTTTAATTTTAATTAAAATTAATAATTAATTTTAATAATATATTTTATGAGATCCACAACTTTTCAAATCATGTATTTCATTAATTTTTATCAAAATTTACTAAAAGATTGATTTTAATCCCCACCAAACGGGGACATACTCATTACAATATTAAGTTTCAGGGAGAACCAAAATGAAGTTCGACTTCTACAAAAAAAAATTGATTTTCTTGATTGTCATCTGCTTATATAGCTTATTTCACTGCTTCAGTTGAGATTTAAAGTAAAATAGTAAGGTTAGCATTCCATTATTCGCAATAATATTAAGAGAGTAATTATGCTTCATTTTTCTTTAAACTCATTTTATAAAATCTACAACTTTTATCAATTTTTCAACCATATATTTCATCAATTTTCTCAAAATATACTAAAATTTTGATTTTTATCTATGGCATATGTATATTTGACATTAGGATATCTCCAATCAAATAGGAAAAGAAAGAAATACTTTTAAGAAAGGTTAAAATTTTACCCTAAACAAGAATAAAACCATTTTAATCTCACTGCAAACGCGTAGCAATATTATCTTTCACCATCGTAACAACAGTAGTTAAACCTTGACTGAGCCCCTATTCCCCAGCCCGCAGCCTCGATAATTTAGCCTCAAATTTATAAATAATTTATAAAATAGAAATTAAACAACCAATTTCTAAACAAAATGGAAAACGAATCTGACAATTTCGATAAAAATCCCACAAACCCAATAAACAAGAACTCAAAATAATTCAGAAAAGAAAAAAAAAATACAATACAATACAATACAATACAGATTGCAGAATCAAGAACGCAGTGCTTCACTACAGAACTTTTAACCAGTGTATATATGGACTCCAACGGCAATAAGGAAAATAGTGATTAACCCAAAGAAAATGATGGTATGAACTAAAATAGAAAGGCCACTTGTATGCATATTTCCAAACTCAACTACTCTGTTCCTCCCCGGAATCTGACAAAGCAGCCCCGGAGTCAGCAGCACGAACAGCACCACCGCTATCACCACCGGCCCCAAATCTACCATTTAATTTTTTTTTTATCCCTAGAACTCTGTTTCTCTCTCTAGATCTCTGAAGTGAGCAGCTTTGTGTATATATTTATGTAGATATATTGGTTGTATAATGGAAGGGGTGGATGAGGGGACAGATGGCTAAGCGAAAAAAGTACGTGGCGAAAGCACGTGAGAGCCGTTAGCCCTTTTTGGTGATATTTAAAATCTTAATTTAAATCAAAACCAACCATTAATTTTAACCACGTATTTTAAAATCTCATAAATTTCAATCATACATTTCATCATTTTTTATCAAAATATATTAAAAATCTAATTGTAATTCCTACCAACATGAGCTTAGACAATGTAGCTAATATATAATTTTATCTAGATTTTGATAAAAGTTGATTAAATATGTAATTAAAAAATTGTGAATTCTTTAAAATTAATTTTTAGTTTTGACTTCAAATTTTTACCAAAATTTTAATTCACGCCAAATAGGGATTTATTATCAAGGTTGTTTATCATCGTCTAGAAACTAGTACTTGTGACGTTACATTATAAGTTCAATTAAATACAATAATTTTTAGTTCATTTAATTGAACATATGATAACATTTAAATATTACTGGCTCTATATAACATTACTAATGTAGAAAATGTTGTAAAAATTGGATTAAGTTTTTATGCATCCGAAAACAAATTAGGAAATTAGAAGAACGAAATGCAAATAAATCAAAATAGGACTATTTTTCGTTAAAATGATAACTTCACTGAATGAAGTTGGCAATTTTATGCACTCGTCTTTCAAGATACAACTACCACGCCTTATAATAGTAGCAACAAGACCAATGAGCCTATTAGTGTTTTTATTTCTCTGAGCAGGAAATTAAATAATATTATATTACATGACAAGATTTTGGAATGAATGAAATCGGAAAATTGAGAATTTTATATAGAAGTTAGAAGGTTATGTCCTAAGATCTAGGAGTATGTTCAAGCTCGACAACGGGCGGTGGTGTACATGTGCGGCATTTGATAATTCCATTAGCATGTAGGTCATTTCTTTTTCACAGACTATTGGTATCTTTTGGGCACAAACTCAAGTGTTAAACTTCAGCTATTTAAATAAGCATAATGCTTCTAATTTTTTCAATGTGGGATGGACACTTCCATTTTCTACTAGATTCCAATTCCAGCTATTTCAAGTTCAAGTAGCTTACTTGGATCTCAGTTTTTCATTCACCAGAAATTGATTTTATTCATTTTTTTAATTAATTGACAAATTTAAACAGATCTACTAAATTAATATCAATAATGATGCAAATAACCAAACAAATGCGTATTTGCATCACAAGAAAATGACAATAAGCATATAATATGCCACGATAGAGAATCGAAAGAGATTAGTAAACGAACTCTTGATTTCTCACGTTCGATAAGGTATAGTTTCAATTAGGGATGGCAATGGGCCGAGCACGAGCCGAGCTCATGGCTCGTCACTCGCGGGTCGAGCGTGTGAGCTCGGGCACGTTACTCGCGAGCTCGACCAGTGAGCTCATGGCTCTGGGCAGAACCGAGCTTCGACTCGCGAACTCGTCGTTATTTTTTTTTTTAAGATAAGTTTTAAAAGAAAAAAAAAACAAAAACAAAACCTTGATTTGGACGAGCCCAAGAGCCGCTGTCAAAAGACGAGCCGAGCAGCAAAAGACAAGCCCGAGCGGCTTGTTGCCGTTTTTGACGAGTCGAGAGGTCGAGCCGCTCGGCTTGATTGCCACCCCTAGTTGGACGAGCCCGAGCGGCTCGTGGCTCATTTTTGATGAGTCGAGAGGTCGAGCCGCTCGGCTCGGTTGCTACCCCTAGTTGCAGTGTAAACTCCTAGAAAAGGTCCTTGTATTTAATTTTTAATGTGAAATTTAACTCTAAATGTGAATTTTGTTAATATAGTAATGTTTTTGTCACTGTTTAGCTGCCGACATTTCTTGTGGAAATAATTTTATTCTTTCTAGAATTATGATCAAATTATTATCCAGTGCAAAAACTGTCAATGTCACGTTTCACAAATTCTGGTATATTCGGCAGTGTACCCCCCCGGTGCAGCAGCCAATCAGAAGCAAAATAATAGTCTCAACAGCAAATAATTGCACTGCTTTCAACTGCAGGGATTTAAAGATTAAAATATGCATAAAAAATTAAAAATAAACGAACGTCGACAGCAGGGTTCGAACCTGCGCGGGCGAAGCCCAACAGATTTCAAGTCTGTCTCCTTAACCACTCGGACATATCGACTTTGATAGTCCCTTAATCATATTTCAAATATTTATTTATTTTTAATCCTCCTATTTTTTAAATTTATTGCACCTGTTCTATTCCCTTTTTTTTCATTGTGAAGTCTAGACCTATCTAGAAGGCGTTCTATAGAACGTGAAAGCTCCTGAAATAGGTTGTTATTGAAAAATTTAAAATTCGTTCATTCCATTTCTAGAAGAATGTTGAAAGATCATTTAAATGTTGCAAAAATTGCATCTAATCACATTTAGGATGAATTCACGACAACCCTTCTTGACTTTGCGTCGCTACAAAATTGCGTTTGGATATCAATTCCATCTATATTGTGGGTTGGAGTGTTTGAATTGGAATATTCTTAGGAGACTTGCAAGTCAGAAATGGAGACTTCGTCGATCAAAAGTAATGGTAAAACCTGTAATTTGTTTTCATAATTTATTTTCACTGTCGAGATGGAAAGTATATGTTCATGAAAAATTTACAACCTTAGTGATTTCATGTGGGCCCCCAATGCTTCTCCCTTGAGAACCTTCCTATTCAAAACTTAAATAAAAATTTAAATTTAAAATTCAGCAGCTCAACGACTTGCTGAATTCGACTTGATGGCACTGTCACATGGCTACAAAAGCAGCCATGGCAGTTTAGGATTTAGTTCATGAGCGGGCAGGGCAAGCGGCTCGCGCAAATTATCATTCCTAGTCGTGAAATCATAGTTACTTAAATAAAAAATTTGTTTCCTTGATTTGTATTGTAGTCTAAACGTTCTCAAATATATACTTAAATCGTAGCGATTAAAAACGAAATTGGATTCGATTAAAACTCAAAAAGTTTGCTTGTAATTTAAGAGCCTTGAACTCCATTGGATACATTCAAAATTGGTTGATATATTTCTTGTTCCTTTGCAACTTATTGCTGTAAAAAAATAATATTATTCAGTGCCATTAGTGTCGAGTACCAATTTATGTTGTTATTACATGATATTAAATGATAAATCCGCTTAAATGTAATGTCATATGATTCATTTAATTGAACATATAAAGTGCGGCCACTTACGCTGGTGTTAAAATAACATTATTCTTCGACAACACATTCTACATGGTTAACCACAAATGGTTAGCCTCCTTAATTTTAGATGCGGTACTAATATTCGCAAACTCAGTTTCAATCACTTATTCCCACAATAAAATATTTTGCACGTAAACCCAAAATTTTATCTTACTTTTTAATCACACGTTTTCCGAAAATTTACTATTACAAAACTCAATTTCACCTAGACTGATATCAAACGATGATATTTTGAATTCTCAGTTTCTCTTTCAGTTTTTTTTTTCACCTCATGCCAAGAACATGACAATATGTTTTAATGTTAGTTTGTGCTAAAACCTTAGACCTCTAGCAATCGAATAAATTCTACACAATAACTATTTTGTATTAAGTGTCAATCGAAATTTTGTACTTCAATTTTGCTCAATCGAATAACTGTATTTTAATGATTTCAATCGGATGACTAAACTTGAAGATGATTTCAAATGGATAATTGCACCTTAATTTTATTTTAATCGATGTAATTCCGTTCAATTTCACTAAAGGAAATCGATGGTGTAACATTAAATAATTGATAGTCATCATACATAATTGTTAGTTGCGAACGTGGAATAAGTACATTTCATTGAAAAATGATGGCTATCGTTTATTGATGAATCGTGCTTGGTGTACAACATAGATGACAATTTTATTTACAGAATGTTATATAGCATTATGTCATTGAATAATTTAAATAAAAAGTTATTTTTGTATTCAACTATTTTTTGTCAACACACTATGCTATCATCCTAAGTTAAAATCCTTTATTGATTGTCTCGTCACTTGTCATCAATTTTCTTATAAGTATACTTAATGGAATTGGACGAAGTTACTGAATTGAAATTAAATTAAACGGTAGTTATTCCAATTAAGTAGTAACACCAACATTTTTTGCAAATGCGACATACGGACAAGGTTCAGCGAGATAAAGGAAAAGTTGTGGTCAGAATTATGCGAGAAATGTGCTTCCAGTACGAGACGGTCCCGCCCGTCACGTTCTTGTGGAGTAGGGTCTCTTGTATTCAAGAAAATGAAAAATTGCTCAAAAAGATCTCCAATTTGAGGCACTTTTTTGGGGATTAATCTCAAAATACAGGGGAACTCAAAAAGAAATTAAAAAAAATATCAGTTCCACGGAAGAGGATCTACATCTTCGGCTAAAATTCATTGAATCCTAGAAAGAAATCCCTCAATTCTCAAATACGGTAAACCTCTATCTGCTGTACAGTCTAGTCCGAATTTTTACTGTATTTTCTCGTTATTTATTTACACTGATCAATATTATACGTTTCTGCCTCTACGCAATATAAGAATCAAAATTCTTGGTTAATTATTTATATTATTTATGTATTGGGTGCTTGTAATGTTCTTAATTTTTGTTTCATGATATGGGTTTTGTTTAACGATTGTTGAAGTAATCTGAGCTCGATGGTCTTAATTGAGATACATTGAAAATCTTATGATCTTGCTAATGAGCAGCAACTGGTTTTTTTTTTTTTATTATTAATTCCACTAAATTATGTATTTTTGAATCTTGATTAATTTGTTGAATTGTTTTCTTTGACAATTAAATTGCTGATTTATGATTGATTTTTCAATTTTATCTGAGTTATATACATTTATTTTCGTGAGTTGGGCTTTCGATTTTCCCGAACACCTGCTTTTAGAGCATATTTGGCTAATCTTAATAAATTACTTTCATAACACATACATTTTGTTAGCAAAACATGCTTTTGTTAATTATTTTCTGCTAGTTGTCCTGGTTTATGTGCATTTTCCAGAAGACTGGTTTTTAGAGCTTGTTTGGCTAAGTAAAATGTTTACTTTCAAAAGTAGTGAATTTTTGTAATAAAAGTAGAAAAAAGTAGCTTTCCAAAAATGTTTGGAAACAAGAAGTTGAATAAGAAAAAGTTTTACTTATTTCTAAGCTTAGCCAAGCATTTTCCAAAGACTTGGAATCTTGTAGTGTAGAATGGGGAGGCTCGTTACTGTTAATATTTTTTTCATTGTGTTAGGTGGAGGGAAGAGAGAGGTTTAGAGTAGATGGAGTGCAATAGAGACGAGGCTGCAAGAGCAAAAGAAATTGCTGAGAGGAAATTTCTGGCTAAGGATATTAAGGGGGCTAAAAAATTTGCTCTCAAGGCTCAGAATTTATATCCAGAGCTAGAGGGTATTTCCCGAATGGTTACAACCCTCGATGTTTATATTTCTGCGGAGGAGAAAATAAATGGTGAAGGGAATTGGTATGGGATTCTTGGTGTGAACCCTCTAGCTGAGGATGAGAAAATACGGAAAAAGTATAGAAAACTGGCTCTTCTGCTTCATCCCGATAAGAACAACTCTCTTGGGGCTGAAGGGGCATTTAAGCTTGTGTCAGAAGCCTGGAGTTTGCTCTCGGATAAATACAAGAGATTAGCATATGACCAGAGGTCCGGTGCGAAATTCCAGCCCGGAAATCGGGCGAAAAATGGGTGTACATCGACACCATCCAAGGACAATGGATTTTGCAAGTTTGTGAAAACTACAGCTTCAAGAATGAGGGTTTCAAAAGGTAATTTTGTGAAGAAGGATGCCTCCTCATCTGTTCGTTCACCACCTCGTAAGAATGAAACCAAGCAACCATCATTTGGGTTCAATATTAAGAACTCGTCCAATCACAGCAACTCCCGGTGGACTCCTTTCTCTGAGACAACTAGTGCTGCTACAGCTGTTCAAGCAGCACATATGGTTCAGCACGCATATGAAAGAGTAAGAAAAGAACGTGAGAAAGCACAGGCTGCAACGAGAAGAGAAGAGGCGAGGAGAAGGAAAAATCATTCCTCCAAAACAAGAATTGAAGCTGAATCTGGGCACTCCAATTCAGTGAAGAGAAGAAAAGGAGTCGAATATTGTGGTACAAGCAAGTACAAAATGGATCCGGTGAATGGAAAAGGCGAGAGAGAAAGTACCTAAGAAATTCAATGAAGGAACTTAGCTACGGTGGTGAAAACTGCAGATAGAAGAGAAGCTAAAATATATACGAAAAAAATAAAATAAAATAAAATAAGACGGTCTTAGCCAGGTTTTTCTGATTTTGAGAAAGATTGAATCGTAAATTGTTTCATTTATCGGGTGTGACTGCCTACGATGATAATGAGATGCCTCTGCGTTGTGTCAAATGATTTCTCCAATCTCATCAAGGGTCGCGGATCATGTGGCATAATTCAAAAGTCGACAGCTTCTTGAGCCAACTAAAATGATATTGTTCTATTGTTTCACATACATGCCAGTATGTTAGAATTGGTAGGAACGAAATGCGCACTCACTCAACATTCTCTCATACAAAGTCAGACGTATGAAAGGCACTCGTGAAGCCATTCGGGATATTTCCTCAGAAGGGAGACGACTGGGCATTGTGCCAGAACTGGTCCCTTGAAGGAATGAACTCACAGACGGTGAAGTAATGCACAAGTATGAAATAGTACTAGTACTTGAAATATATAATATGGGGTGATTGTCAATCCATTCTTTAAGGTTGCTGGTTACAGAATGGCTTTTTACCAGCGTTTGAATCCGAGGGAAACTAAGAATGGCCGAGCAAAAAAAAGACTTGGTTTTCTCACAGGTCCTACCCATTTGATTTATATTAGCACTTAAAAAGTATGAGATAGAAGGATTAGCTTTATTATTTATCCAGATTGTCATATGACT
>CAIGRP010060559.1:0-14680 GCA_903798385.1 Fraxinus cuspidata | reverse complement strand
AAAGAAAAGAAAAGAAAATCAGTCCATGGTTTATAGATTCAGGGCCTTCAAATAATATGCCAGGCTCATCAAATCTTTCACTTCTTATATTCTAGGTTCGGGACATCACAGGGTTAAATTAGCATATGGGCATCTCTTCTATTCCAGAAAAAGTTCTCACTGTTATTTCAAAAAGTTTCATCCTAAATTATATCCAATTATTCCTAATTTCTCTTGCAACTTAATTTTCATCAAATACGCTCATACTTGATCTGTGACGCTGAATTCTCTCCAACTCACCGTGTATTTTTTAGGACGTGTCGGGTGGAGAGGATCTACACTTAGACTAGTCTACACTTAGACTAGTTCGAGGCATATTTATTGTCAAAGAAGAGGTCGAGAATGCTTGAAAGGTTTCACAATGTGAGAGTTCTTCCAAAGTGAAACTATGTTGCGGCATTCTAAATTAGGACACCCAAAGAAGCACTCATATGGATACGCTGAGATTTTTTGGAAAAGTAACACAAACCTTGACTAAAATAATATTTTTTTTTTATTTTATCTTATAGTGTAAAGCATATGGTAATTTGTATAGGATGGGAAATTAAGGGTTAAATAGCTTTAAAAGGTCCCTGATTTTGAAAAGGCCAACTTCTTTATTAACCCGGTATTTTGGTCATTGATTAAGGGCTCGTTTGACTGGGCATTTTAAAAGCCAGAATCTACTTTTGAACATGTTTAAACTAAAAAATCTTTTAGAGGAAGCTCATCTAAGGTAACTTCCTCAAGAAGCAAAAGCAAAAGACGTCCCAAGGGGGCACTAAAAAGGTCAATTGCATTTGGTTAAAAACTGACGTCTTTATTCCACATTGCCAAGGCATTGAAATAGGTAAAAATGTGTGTGTGGTTTTTAAAAAACAAAGGAGGTGTTTGGCAAGTTTAGAAAAAATACATTTGTTGTCATCTAGGGTTCAGACTCATCTTCTCGCACCTTAATTTTTTGTTATTGCTCATGATCATAACCACACCCAAAGCAAGTTAGACCCCAATTTTCTTGTGTATCTTTGTGCAGGTGTTTACCAACTCAAAATGGCCCCAATTGCTTCTGTCCAAAGTCCAGGAAAGTATTTGTAAAGTGGTCGCCATATTCTCTGAAGATCGATCTTACTTCCACAAGGCACATACCTTCTCTTCACGAAGAGCTTAATAGAAAATAACATTGGTTTACGAAAATCTTATTGGTCGCCATAATTGAGAACTCCACCGCTCCATTCCTACTTCTTCCACTTCAACTTTTGGCTCTACAAATTATATTCTCATTCTACCACACCAGTTAGAATGACAAGAATGATTTCCATCGTTGAGATATATAGGAAGAGTGTACATAGCATTGTCTTTGATATTGAACGAAATCTTCGGAGAAGGTAGGTCATATGTAGGATAAGAAGGTCTCTTTATGGAGCAAAACAATAAATGTAAGCTTGGTTTGAAAAACCAAACCATGTTTTATAAATGTGCACAGGGTGGTAAGTTGATCATACTAATGGTACATGTTCACGAAATCGTACTGACCATAAATAACTAAGTTGGAATACATAATCCGAAGGATTCTTTTGCCAAAAGATTGAGAATAAGAATCTAAGAGAACGGAGCTGAGTTGAAGATATTGAGGTGGCCAAAAAAAAAAAAGAAAAGAATTTTCCTGTCACACAAAAGTGTAGTTTGGATCTATTAAATGAAATTGGAATGCATTGGCGCAACAACTAGATGCCACAAAACAACTAGATGCCCCAACTGTTGTCAATCACAAAGCGGGAGCACTGATAACAAGCACAGCGGTGACTAAAACATTACCAAAGGTTAATAGTCCAGCTTATGTATTTATCCCAAACGAGTATTGCTTTTGCACTAGGAATCATTTGTCATTCTCTCTCAAAGGAAGCTAAATGAAGAACAGTGTGAAGGTTTATTGCAAACAAAGCATTACGCAATTATAGCTTAACATGGCAAAATAAAGCAAGTTGAAGTCAGTTGACATTTGATCGAAAAAAAGATAGCCGTTCTAGTCCACTAAAAGTAATTGCTGACTTATGACATAGGTTACCGAAGTCTCAATTTCAAGAAATACATAGCATGCCAAAACGACAAGTTTATTGACTAGCTTGAGAGGGCATGTTGAGAATCTTAAGTCAAACTAGCTTTTGCCACTTGCAATTTAAACTTAGCAATATCATTACTCTAGTTGATCAGTTTACAGGAAAATTATCCCTTTTTCTGAATAGTAGACAGAAATAACATTCAACACCTCAAAACAACAAAAGCATTTCACTGTAGTTGTACTTCAATTCTATACTTGTGGGGTTTAAACTATTACCAGTGAAACGCTGGTACCAAACTTTATTATAGTTCTCCCCAGACTTTTGGTGTAAATATGGAAGGCAATACTTGAACCTTTGTATAATTCTAGCAGCAACATTGATGTGTTAAGTTATAGTGGACCAACAATGATATGAAATGCAAGAACCAACAATCAAGGTGATAAAAATGATAACAAAAATATAACTATAAATTTACCTGAAGGCTATATGCCTTAATCTTCGGCGGACGAGTCGTGGATTCAAACTGCAAATTATCGAAACAAAATTAATAACGAAACAGTAACAATCAGATGATATACACTGATATGTGTTGTACCAGCATATATATCTGCAGATATTAATCCTGCAAACTTCTTCCACACTGACAAAATTTTACTCAGTTAAAGTCTACAAGTGTTAAACATGCTGCTAGAATTTATGATTTAGGATTCATTCTGTGTAACGGTATTTTGGTCTTTTATAATTGTTGGAATGGGTAATACTCAGGTCCATGAGTCTCATTTTAATTTAGTTATACCGCTTGCTGAGAAAAATCCTAGTTGGTCTAGAATGAATTTTGGTGGTCAAATATTTTATATCTTAACTTTCATATCTCAATCCTTATTCTGAAATCTATAAATTAATTGTAAAGTAATTTACTGATCCCCTAATTTTAATTGAGATTATCACAGTGAAACAATGATATTATGTTTGAAACTGTGTGATATGTCTTCCTTGAGTAGGTTCATGAATTCTACATCCTTTTCCGATACATTCTTATTCTTTTTCTTCCATGATTCTTCCTTTTTCCTACAATGCCAGGACCATAAATTCATTCTTCTCACCGTAAATTCAATGCTAAATGAAACCCGATTAGTGATCATGTCAACCTCATATTCCTACAATTGACTGATAGAGAAAGATAATGATAGAGATGGTTTAGATAGGATTTTAAAATAGAGTTTTACTAAGTTACGAATGTTTAGATGATTATATTAGTTTTAATATTTTGATAAAGTTTTAATGTAGTGTAAGTTCTTTGATCTTAGATTAGTTGCTCTATACATAGAAGGTTTATTTATTGTGATAGGCACCCTTGAATATTTGATAAATTGATTTTCCTTTTTGCCCTCAATTCTTCTCTTGTTGGACCTCCTTTCTCTACTTGTTCTTCAAATGTTCGTTGTCAAATTAATACGCTCTTGCATCAATTTGATTTAAGAGTAAGTTTCTCAAACTCACAAACCTTAACCGACTAATCGTTTCCAACCAATCCATATGCATCATCTGCCACAACTCATAAACCCAAGGGCAATAGTGCTTAAAAACAAATTTAACGGCACAGAAGTTTCTGTTTCATTCCATCTTTAAAAAATAAAAAAACAATTGCAACAGTTTTTCCCTTTGCCCATTAACCAATACAATAACTCACAAATTTCTTAGTCGATCCCAACGGCCCATTATTCCACACCATTATTCTATACATTTTCATTGACTACACCTGTTAGTCTACTGCTCACAAATTCCAAACCCAAATCCACCAATATAACCATAGTTCCCTTTTTTCAGTTTTGCTTGGTTATTAAAAAATAAGTAAAAAAGGAATTTTATTTCTTTTCTTTCGCATGAACCATGATCTCTTTTGTTCCTGTTGACTAAAACAGCCGCTCCAAAGAATCAATTACGGCTTTTCCACCATCTTCATACCAACTTGAAGTTGATGATAGAGACACTGTTTGGCTCTTTCGAGTTTTGTAAGTTTCCAATTTTTTTACGTCGAAAACAATGCTTTTATTTTGGTGTTTTAGCATGTCAATTTTAAATTAAAAAAAAAACCTTCGAATTTCTAGTTACTTTTTTCCAATTAAAAAAATTATATGACAAAAAATTGATTTGTCTTGGTACTCTCCTCACATCATGTATGAACCCTATAAAATCTCTTACACACGCACCAAACCTATAAATTGTTACCACAATAGTATGCTTTCCCCTACCCTTATCAATACAATCCTCAACCTAGGAACTATGTTGATGACATTCATTATCATTTCAGGCAAGTTCCAATACAATGGTGAGACTTTGAAGATTAGACTAGTCTAGAGTCAATTCTGGATTGGCTCGATAATCTTGAAAAGCTCTTTGTCTTTCACACCTTGAGTGATTCTCGTTGAATTTGTCATGCTAATATGCAACTAATCGGTTCTTCCAGGAGCTATTGGAAATCATTTTTACGTAATCTTTTAGGTCAACACCCTGTTATTTTGGAGGATGAGATGTAACGAATTTTAAGTAACAAATATGACCTGCGTATTATTGAATGCAAATGTTAAATCAATTCTTTTACAACTATAGGCAAGGTGCATTCACTGTTCGTGAGTATCTAGCCCACTTTGAAGAGCTATTAAATGGTTTTCATATTTATGAAGCTCTCCACAACATGGCGTCTAGGTTTATCAATGGTTCAAATCCTGAAATAATTTTGCTTCAAGACATTTTCGCTCCCCAATCATTAGAGGAAGCTTACCGGTAGGCTAACCGTTGGTCCATATCTTTTTGAATTCGTCAGTTATGTAAAAAACTAGGCATACCACTCCATTCACATCAATCCCTTCCTAAGTTTGTTTATATTAGTCCTCGTCGTGAAAAAGAAATTGAGATTTCTATAGTTGAACATATTGACTATTCTGATAGCAAAGATGAGAGTTCTAAAAATTGTCACGAATCCTCTCTCACACTAGTCTTCAATATAATGCACCAATATAATAGACCATGACACAATTGATGAATTACCTATAACATTGGCACCTAAGTTAAACATTCCGTGTGTTCTTGACCTTGTGCCAAAATTGATATCGCCTACTCTTTTGTGTGACTTTCACGATTACTTTGTTATGGTACTACCTCAAATGAATGATACTCTCCGAGTGGCCACATTCTTTTCCAAGGAAATTGTCCGCTTACATACTCTTCCTATCGATATTCAAATGCTACCTAGTAATTATAGATATATTGTGTTAGCTCCTCATTTAGTTGTCAATGTTCCTAAATTTCATATCAAGATAAAAAAGCAAACTATGTTCATGAAATTTTTTATCTTACTTTTGATACTCAATATAAGCTTAGAGATATATTTGATTGGCTATTACACTTGAATGAAAGTCACAATTACAATGTTACAACCATTTGTTTCTTCGGGCCAGTTTACAGTGATAATCACTTGTACTTCTCATTATCCGCAACAAATTGAAGTTTTTGAAGAGGAGTTGCATAAGTTTTTGCTTTATGGAGTTACGTGTCGCTACTTGATTAAAATGAAAGATTGTCCCTCTTGGGTATAACATATTCTTGGGGATGATTTGCAGATTCAATTGCTATCATGTGATCGATTGTTTTATTTGGTCAAGAAGAAAGATCTCCCTCTTTTGCTAAGGAGTTGCAGTCTAACTCGTCGAAATCGAGTTCTATCAGCCAAGAAGAAATGATATAGAGAGAGATAAAAATAAAGATACGAATATTTAGGTAGGATTTCAAAATAGTTTTTAATTCGAATTATGAATATTTAGATAATTAGATTAGATGCTCTATATATTGAGGGCTTATTCATTGTAATAGGTACCCTCGAATATATATTAAATTACTTTTCTTCTTTCTCCTCAATTCTTTTCTTCTTGGACCCCTTTTTCTTCCTTTTCTTCAATTGTTTGTTGTTAAATTTATGCGCTCCTGCACCACTGACGTTGATAATAAAATGGCTAAAAAATCATTAAAATTACTCCCCCTTTAGAAAATTGTCAACAGTACATCACAAAGCTCATTTCCATATAGTCCACAATCCACATGAACACCCCTAGCAAGAAACCAATCATAGGAAGCTTTATGAGAGATTTTCTAAAAGTTGTCCTGTCTCACTTTTTCTATTCGGTACTATGTAAGGTTTGCAAGGGTTAAGATGTTGAGCATTCTCAAATGTTTGCATTTGGTAAGTCTGAAAGAAGAATTTTAAGTCAAGGCCTCCAAATTAGTTCCTCCAGCATTCTTAACGTGTGTCCCTAGCTTCAAATATTTCAATCAAGATGAATAAAACGTTTCTGCATGAAAATAATACGTTCTCACTCACGCCATGGTGAACAGAAGTTAAAATTCATCTAGCTACCATGATTTCTGTCAGTAGAGTA
The DNA here is from genome assembly GCA_903798385.1 of Fraxinus cuspidata. NCBI lineage: Eukaryota > Viridiplantae > Streptophyta > Magnoliopsida > Lamiales > Oleaceae > Fraxinus > Fraxinus cuspidata. The sequence continues at coordinate 8,169 of CAIGRP010060559.1, read as the reverse complement.
ACAAGTTTCTGTGTAAATAGTTTGCAGATTACAATTCTTTGCTTAATGGGCCAGAAAAACTTTCTTTACTGGTCAGAATGAAACCAAGGAAATGCAACAGAAAGGGATCCAAATACAAAATACCTCCATGGATATGTGATCTCTACACGTTTAAGCTCCTTCGGAATGGATTTGAAGAAAATCTCTGTCGGTTTCACTCGTGACAACAGCTTCAATCCCATCCTAAATTTCACCATACCAATCAACATTCAGCAAAATAACTCCAGCACATTATATATTTGTATTTTCCCAAATCTAAATTTCAGCACCACCATCCGTTCACAGACACAGTCAATCTCAAGCAAAAGAGACTAAAAAGTCTCGGGAATTTAAATATACCGATGAATCTTGTTCTTCAAAGTCCCTTGAGGCGCTTTCTCCAGATTTGTCCAAGCTATATTCATCTACACAGGTTGCACACACATACATTAACACAACTTATTACGCGTAAATCGTGAACAATCTGTATGAATTACGAACACAATCCATTGCACCTTAATCTAGAATAGCCATAACCCATTACACATTAGTCAATGATAGCAAGAACAACAACACAACCCATTACGCATGAATTCATAACAAGCCATAAAAACAAATCCCAATACACATTATTTAATAAAATAAATTCATGCCTTGTTCGCAGAAAAATCCACAAGAAGTTCAACTTTCGAGTCATTAGAAGCGTTATTTCTTTTGTATGACGAAGAAAATATTGTTTTCCAGAGGTCTTTGAATGTGGAAGGAGTGTTGGAAGATTGAGCGGCTACTGTCTCAGAATCAATGGATCTGCTAAAACACCAGTTCCGCCCTTTGATAGGAAACACAACCAATCGAGCCTTCATGCTTGGATAGTAATATTGAATGGATTTTACGCTTATTTTTGCACTGGGAAATTAATTTGAAGAGAAATTTGGCAGCAAAGAAACGGTGTTGAAGCGGCGGGGTCCGAGTACTGGTAGAGTATTTGGAGGGTGACGATTATATGGAATCCACGTAGGCTTACTCAATGTGGACTGGATTGTGGAATTTTTGTCATCATTTACGGTTGTGCTTTTTACAGACTTATTTACCACTAACCAAATTTGATTTGAGATAAAATCCAGTCAACCAAATTTTAAAAAAAAAAATTGGAAAGAGAGAGAGAAATTTGCCCACTTTCTTTTGACACATTATCAATGTGTAACATTATGTAAATGATGATGTATACCGAGCATTTTTCATTTACAGTAACTTATTTTACAAGAAAAATAAATATCAAGGACTTGAAATTTATATTAATACAATATAAAGATAAATTTCATTTGCGATAACTATATTTTCTACTCTAATTTCAATCAATTATGGTTATTATACTTTAATTTTGTTCAATCAGTTAATTCCTTCAATGTCGTCACTTGTATTGATGAAGATTGATTATGTGACCATCAATAAATGACGGTAACCATTTATTTCACTAAAATTGCATTTATTCTAAGTCAATGGCTAAATGTCACTTGCGATAACAAATATTTGGGATGAATTTGATTTCTTGCCACTAGTGGAGATGGAAAGTTTTCATCATGTCCACTAGGGACAGAAAATCTAGCCTAATATTTGGGATTGTCACATCATCAATTTTCAATTGAATTGGACTACCTTAAATAAAATTAAAATATAGTTTCTCGATTTAAGTTATATTATATTATATTTATTCATTTAAACAAAAAAATGAAATATTAATTGACACTGGGGCTTGAGCCTCTACATGTTTCAACTAGGTCAGATAGAATAGTGATGTGAGGTACGAGCATGATTTTATTTGCTAGTTATTTGCCGTGCGTCCTTTTTAAAGCCTTGCTCAAAGAAACGTAACAGAACTTACACTACAAAATATTATATCATAATAATAATAATAATAATATAGATAATTAAATAAAATTGAGCTGAAACTAAATTATATTATATAGTTATTATTGATAACAGATATAAATTGCACAAATTTTAAATATATTGTAAAAAATTATAGATTGATAACGAATTTAAAAAAAAAAACACGAGCGGGCTCCGCCCACTAAGACTCGAGCCTAAAGCTCGGGCGAGCCTCATTTTTTTGGCCGAGCTTTTACTTGGTTCGGGACCAAAAAAGCTCAAACATGTTTTGTTCCAGTCGAGCCCGAGCTTTGAGTTTCTGCTCGTGGCTCGGCTCGACTCGGCTCGGCTCGTTAACATGGCTAAGTTTATAAATAATTTAGATGTTAAAAGATTACATTTTTTTTTCACAAGTATTAGAAATAAAACTAATAAAAAGTTATGTCTAATCATTGTTGAATTTTTTTTTTTCTAGTTTAATAATAATTGAAAAAATATTATATTATATTAGCCTGTCTAATAATTTGAAAGATTATGTTTTTTTTTTTTTATTGTCTACACAATTAACATTTTTAAAACAAAAAATTCTTTTAAGTTAATTATTGTATTAATTAAATTTATTAATACTCCAATATTTAAAATAATTTTACCGAAGATTGTATTGTTAAACCCTAAATACCGTAATATCACTTCAGGTCACATATAAGCAACTTTCGCAGAAACGAAACTACTTGATAATATTCAAAACAAAGTATTATTAGAGATGAATAAAATAAATAAAATATCATTCTGTCTATTTTTCAACTAAAAACACACACCAGAGAACTAGATACAAAAAAACTCCAAATTCAAAAATGTATCTGTTTATCCGCAGTGTGCATTGCTCATGCAGGTCTAGATTCACAAGAACAAGATACAAGACAACTCAACAAAGCTTGGGGAAAAGAAGGTACATAACAAAAATATTTATATGCGCTATTTTTATACATACATCGATTCCATCTTCAGAAAAATCGACTCTTAAAAAGAATATCCCAAGAAAACCAGAACAGATAATCAACTATTCATTTGATTATGAAAAATTGAACGTGAGAAGCAAGTGAGCAACTCATCTTTGAGCAGTTGAGGGACAGCAGGGCGATCTAACAAGAATGTTCATGATCCACAAACCATTTCACTCATCTTCTGCAATAAAATTTGGCAATTCACCCTCACAAAGGTACTCATCGCACATAGATGCTGACCCCCAGTCCTTCCGCAGCCGCAATATATCCTCCGTGAATGTGGATCCTCCGGATCCAATAAACACAGTAGACAAAGCACAAATAGTCTTATCCAACATGGCTTCAACCTATGATGGAGATAAATGTTAAGACAGCTAAATGGCAAAGGGAAAAATATTACACAAAATAAAAATAAAAAATTGTAATGGGCTGAAAAGGAAAAATAAAAAGAACTTTACAACTCTTAAGACTGAGCACAACAATTCTACTTGTAGCTGAAAAACAAAGAAATTAAAATTTTAAGAGGCAAATACAAAATATTTAACAGTCATCCTTCTACAATTGGAATAGTTTTAGGAAAAACAATCTACCAATTTCAGACAAATATGAATTCTGAAAATCCATGTTCTTTATGTTGGTTGTTAGACTACCTAAAACAATCCTCCTCCTTTATCCGAGCCCCAGACATACTACACCAAAATATAAAGGCACAATGTGCGACATAAACAAAGTGAATTTTTTCAAACAAAAAAGAGTGAAATATCCAATACACAGGCTTGACTGCTGGTTCTATTTCATACCAAGATAAACTACGGGTATGTTTGATGGATATTATTAAGTAAAAAATGTATATTAAATAGTGATATGGTGGGAAATATGTGGTTAAAAAGTAAGGAAAAATTATTAATGTGATGGAAAATATTATTTTATTAAAGAATGTATAGTTGAAAATGAGTCTTGAAAGAATGTACTTTGAGAGAATGTGTACCAAACAAGGCTACTTATGGCTCATAGACTGGTTCTTGCTGTATTGAACCCATATAAATTTTCAAAAGTAAGAAAAGTTACTGCAGATAGCAACGCCCATTCTGCTTCAAGTTTGATGTACTTATTGATAAAGTGTGTGCACAGATAATTGAATAGAATTACTAAATTATACCATCCCAACAAGATAATAACAGTGTCTTTAAATATTTGAGGAAATGACTGTAGAAAATTCAAAGATTGATGTACTTGTTGGTTAAGTATGTGCAAAAACAATTGAATAGTATTACTCAATAATACCATCCCAACAAGATATATATCAGTGTCTTAAAATATTTTGGAAACTACCATGTAGAAAACGAAAGAACTAAGGTTAGTGATTTATTATGCTAAAAAGTTCTTTAACCTTGGAAATGAAGTAAAATAAGAAAAACGTCAATATAAGGAAAATTGACAGTTCTGCAAATCAATAAATGGCATTCAATCAACATTGGTGAACAGAAAAGGATATATAAGTCCACCTGAGCATCCCCTTCAAGCCCGTGTCTGTACAATAAAGCATCCCATTTTTCAGCTGAGTTACGAGCAGGCCTCTGAACAAGTGGTACAGTTTTACCATTCCTGACTATACCTGACTGCAACAAACTAATTTCACTTTCTGCAGCATCTGTAGAAAGATAAATTACTGGAGTATTGGCCCTTTCAACAACTCGATTGATGCAATCTGAAGCTTGAGGAATGGGGTAAAAGCAACTTGGTTTCTTGGAATTGCTGAAAAAACATTCAGTAAGTTCTGTTAGTTGCTATAACAATTCATGGTACAACATGAACTCGGGACTTTAAGAAATGAAAATGTACCAGAACTTTAAGAAACCATGGCGTCGGAAATGAAGAGCTACAAAATCCTTTCCCAGGAATGTCTGAATAAATCGCTGAGCAGTGAGCATAATGAGTCGGCTGGGCTCAATTAAAGTCTTGCAGTTGTGGGCAATGGGACCACCAGGTTGCTTCACCCAATCTCTCTCCACATCCGCAAAGAAAACATCTCCAATAGCAATAACATCTTCATTCGAAGAAAACTTCGCCAAAACATCCTGTACTGTTTTTTGCTTTGGGTTCTTAGTATCCTCACTCCAGACGGTCTCAATCTTACTCAGGGAGAGTCCCAACCCCTTCAACTTCTTGACACGCTCATCGTCCATAAAACAAGGCTGAGGCAATGAGAAATAACAAAGAAACTTATCAATATGCAAATTATTCTTCTTAGTCTCTGCAAACTCCTCAAATGTCACAACAACTTTCCTCCCCAGACACGTGTTAATATGCTCAATATCCAAAACACGACTGAACTCGTAATCAATCTTTGCACTCGGAATCACCAAAACCCGATTAAGTAGGGAAGCAAAGAACATATGCTTCTCCAAACAAATCAAATGGTTTGACATTTGCCCTGATACGCAAATTGCAAACAAATACTTATTTGATATTGGCTTCCACTCAATAGTCCTCCTATCTGATAACCTCTTATCCACCCTCCTACACCTACTCCAATCCTCGAAACTTGCATCCGAGTAATTGCCATTCAAATCTACAAAATCCCCACTTTGATGTGATGACAATAAAACCCCTTGTATTTGCCTATTGATCGAAATTTGACTAAAAAACTTGGATTTCAGATCCTTCAAGATAGTATTGCTATTAATGGAACTCGAATTCACCGACTTATCGCTATTATTATTTAATGCACTCAAAGATGATTTATTATTTATCAATGCAGTATAATTCCGCAGCTTGTAAAGCTCTGATTCCTGCTCCTTAAGTAAATAAAGCGCGCTCAATTCCGATTCGCGCATCCGATTAACAGAGGCATTAATATCCGGACTTTTGATAATCGAAATGTGGGTTCGAAAGAGGTTTTTCAAATCAGTGCTGAAATAAAGAATCAAAATAACGAGCGGTAAAAAAACTGCGAAAAGGTACCTCTTATTAAACCTGCTCACGGTACCTAAGATTCGTGACTTCAAATCATCGATTTGAAAACTTGCAACGCGTGTATGATTCGGGGATTTTACAGCGTCATTTCGCCAGTCGTTTTGTGGTATCAGATTCTCACGATCCTCCTCATCATCTGAGGAATCCCTTTCCATCATTGTTTAAATTTTCCTTCAAATTCTCCACAACAAAAACAGAATAAATCGCTGTGAGTGATGATCTGAAACTAGAGAAATACATCCAACGGCACACAAACTATGTGTAAGAGAAAGTGTGAATGGAGGGAAGTGGTAATTTCATTTGCGGTTACTGCAGTTTGATTTATATCAATTGAATCAATATACTTTAATCTTGTATCAATAGGGTCATTCTACTTTAATTTTATTTCAATTAAACCACATCATTCAACTTCTTCACACTTAGAAGTTGCAATGGCCAATTCCGACTGCAGTTTGATTTATATCAATTGAATCAATATACTTTAATTTTGTATCAATAGGGTCATTCTACTTTAATTTTATTTCAATTAAACCACATCATTCAACTTCTTCACACTTAGAAGTTGCAATGGCCAATCCCGCCCTATCGAAAAAGTTTGGAAGGCGGAACAGGACAAGATATGACATGACAGAACATATATTAAAATATTCACATTTACCATCATGTTTAATTATTTAATTTTTAATATAATTTTTTTCTTTAATTCAATTAAATTGAAAAAGTGATATACATAATAAAAGAATTCTAAACATGTTCTAAAGATTCGAGATTGGAGACCATATTCCCCATCCACATCTCGTTGATCATCTGTTGTGAGCAATTCAGGGTGGGTCATAGAAGGAGAAACTTACCATCCTAATGACATTGTTTTGTCTAAGTTTCGTCATTGATGTGACCATTAAAATAAAATAACCTTTCTATGAACCATAAAAAAGGGCGTGACACAAGTTATGCAATTGAAAAATTAATGCTTTAAAGTTACTTCAGCTAACAAGCCTAAGGTTTTAAACAAGTTTTTTTTTTTTTGTTTTTTTCATTATAGTACTTTTTCAGATAATTTTTCTTTTAGGCCACATAGGATGATTCTTAGTGTGTAATAGTCATGCTAGCGTCTGTCACTAAACAATGTGATGAAGCCCCTGTTTGATAACTATTATTCAAATAAAATAAGGTTTTGAATAGTAATTGTTTTAGAGAAGACGTGGCTCAAAAGTAGGAAATTTTTGAATTTACGTACAAAATATTTTATTGTGTGAATGTATTGTTAAAAATGAATATATAAAAAAAAGAGTGAAAAAATAATGATTGTCAAACGAGGCCAAATTGAACTCATTGGTTTAAATTGAGATAAATTAAAGTTAAGTTATTTAATTGACACAATAAACGTTTAGAGACCATATTAAAATAATCTAAAGCATAGTGACCTAATTAAAATTCAAAGTACATTGACAGCGAATGAAATTAACACAGGGAAGTGTGAAATCAAAGGAATGGTGAGCCAAACCAACAACTGATAATCATTCATCATCTTCGTCGGTGAACGAAAGTGACCCGTTACCGGACCGGGTTTATGAAAGGGCCCATCAAAAAGACCCGACATTAGGTAACTCACCTTAAAATAATTTTAGAATGGATTAAATTCACTAATGACCACCTACCTTTATATTTATCCTCGTTTCAGCCCTATTATTTGAATTTTAAAATGAGCTTTCTCATTTCTATACAGTAAATTAATTGTTAAAAAATTACAAGTGCACTAAACTTTGTCTCAGAATTATCGACAACTCATTCAATGTGTCCCCCACATTGCAGAAATGAAATTGGCAAAAAATTGAAATAATGGGGCTTAGTGTCGAAATGATCATCCAATTTGATTTTGTTTCTCCATGGTCACTCAACTTTATATTTAATATCACTATAGTCACACAATTTGATTTTATTTCACACTAGCCACCCAATTTCATATAACGTTTCACAGGCCACCCAACTTTCTTTCACAATTTTCACTAATTTTAAAAGGGATAAAACGGTAACTTTATATTATATATATAAAATAAATTTTATAAAAATAAAAATAAAAATAAACTTATTTTAAAAAACTACTTAAAAAATAAACTAAAATGAAAACTTATTAAAAAAACTTAAAATAAAATAAAAACTTGTTTTTTAAAAACGTTACTTAGAAAAATAAATAAAATAAAAAGTTATTTAAAAAAACATTTCTTAGAAAAATAAAATAAAATAAGCAATTATTTAAAAAAAGTTTATAAATAAAATAAAAACTTATTTTAAAAAACGTTTT
>CAIGRP010060555.1:0-12943 GCA_903798385.1 Fraxinus cuspidata | reverse complement strand
ACCAGGATTCTGTGAGGTTCATGACTCCAGGTCAAGGCTCAATTCTAAACACCAAAAGGATAAAGAAACAAGGGAGTCCAAAAAATAGTTAATGTGGAAACAGAAGTAGTTAGGAGAGATCTCACCAAGAAATGGTTCGAGGCACCGGCACCAATTTACAATAAAATTTTGAATTCTCTGCAGGAGCACTGAGCTTGCAGTTCAAGACAACAAATCGTTCACCAAGAACACCAACTCAAGCCAAGTACACAAACAAGAAAAAGAAAAAAAGTAATTAGTAGCCAAAACAAGAAAATGGGGTAAAATTAGGGTTACTTCAATTTGGATAGAAAATAGAATGTCAAACTGAAAATTAATTTTCCAGTGATAAGAAACTCGATCGAAGGCCTCTCTTAGACTCACAAACGCTCGGATACCACTTGTAGAGGTAAGAAACTAAAAGAACAAAAAACGGAAGCAGTAATATTTGAATTCACAGAGAAACCAAAATCCAAACTACCCAAAATAGTAATTCAACTATAGGCTCAGAACTTGGAACATTGTACCCGTCTGTACAATATTATTTCAGACTCAATAAACCCCAAACCCTTAAGATTATGCATAAAGCAGCTACTGCGATGAACTCTAAATCAACTCATTGATCTCTATCTCTCATAACATAGAGCGAAGAATCACAAAGATTAGCCCCTCCTATTTCACCTAAAACCAGTAGTTTTAAGTACAACAAAGTAAAGAGAAATCACAAAGAACGAAAGAAAAGAGTTGAATATAGAAGACCCAGAAGCCTTGCCAAACAGAATGAGAAAATCACGAAAGGAATGGCCCTTCAGTTGGTATATATATCAACACATTACTACCGTAGATCATGGATCAATCTAACGGGTTATAGCAGCTCAATTGGCATAAGACTTGGGCTCGGGTTTTGGGCCATAAATTAATATCATGTTATTGGGCAATGGTTGAAAAAATTCCAACAATGGGCCAAGCCATTTTCCATTTCATCACAGCCCAATCTTGTTAGGAAACAAATGACAAAAGTGGCATCACATTTCAACACTTCTCATTTTGTATTCAGTTTTTAAAGTTCGATATGATTTTCATTTTTTCTTCCTTCCTGTTAGTTCTAGAGGTGTTGCCAATATACATAAAGATAACTTTTTCTGGTTCTTCATCCTGTTAGCTTACCCCTTGGCAGTGTTATCTTTGTGCAATTTCAATTAAAACTTGTGATTCCCATTTATATGAATCATACAAAGATTTTTCTATATTTTTAAGTTCTTGTTTATATCTGAGCTAGACTTCACTGTTGCTATCTACAAACATGGATTGCATTTTCTTTTGCAAGTAAAATGGCTCAAATGTTTCTTCCCCATTCTTGTCCAGGTTTTCCAGTGTGTTAATGGCGCTTGTGGGCGCCTTTACCATCCTCACTGTGTAGGGAAACTTCTCCATCCAAGGGATAAAACTGAAGCAGAAAAACACAAGCAAAAGATTGCAGCTGGGAAATCGTTTGCATGCCCCCTCCACAAATACAATGTATGCGAGGAGCTAGAAGTTAAAATCAGAACCTAACTCGCAGTTTGCCACATATCGGCGTTTCCTAAAGCATACCACGGGAAATGTTTGCCCATGTAATTATTATTTCTTTATGCAAATTTCTTGAGACCATTTTTTATTCTTATTGTTTGAACTTACACTCCCGTATATATTGTCAAATTTCGATTGCAATACCAGGGAGATTGCATTTGAAAAGGATGCGGACAAAGGCATTATACAAAGGGCTTGGAATTATCTTCTTCCCAATCGTATATTGATTTACTGCTTGTAAGTCCCGCAAATTTCCAGTTTGATTATATCTACTTTATGTTTCATTTTATTAACCTAATAGCATCATTCTTATCAGAAACCACAAAATCGATGAAAGTATCTCGACCCCTATCAGAAACCATATAAAATTCCCTGGTGTTGGGGATAATAAGAAAACGCAACTATTAGGATCATATGGCGAGGAAAAAGTGGTGTTGGAGGAGTTAAACCATACCAGGCAGAGCAGTATGGTGTCTGGACAACCTTTGGCAGATACAAGTGGCAACTACCCTCCTCCAGTTCCTAGACCTGGATTTCAAGCCAATATAGGGTGTCTTCATGTCTCCACGGAGACACGGAGACCTGGAGATCACAGCACGGTGGAGATATTGTGAGTGTTTTCCTGGCCGAGTTGAGTGGAATGAAATATCATTTTGCAATGAAAGTTATGGACAAATCATCTCTAGCAAGTCGAAAGAAACTTATTCGCGCTCAGACAAGAAGAGAGATACTTCAGTCTCTTGACCATCCATTTGTTCCAACTCTCTACACCCACTTTGAGACTGATAAATTTTCTTGTCTCGTGATGGAATTTTTTCCTGGAGGAGATCTACACGCTCTAAGACAGAGGCAGCCGGGAAAATATTTTACTGAACAAGCAGTGAAGTATGATTCCTTGAGTTATTGTATTATGATCATCCCCTCTTTGTTTGATCCGCCTTTGGGATTCTTGAAGTTTATCCCTCCTTTTTGTAACTTAATATGTTGTTTACTTAGTTTGGTACTTAAATATTAGTGCTAGCAGTTTTGGATGTCTACTCTATATACTGAATTCGTGTTGTGAAATTGGTGAAGCATATTTAGCAATAATAACTCAGACCTAACATCATGGATCTAAGCCTTCATCACATTCATCCTCTTGCTTTAGTTCGTTATGTAAGCCTCTACATTCTTACTTTCATCGTCATTTCACAAGTTTGCAGGTTTTGTACTTTATCTAACTTCTTGAAGTGTTAGTTGACATTTGATGTCATTAGAAATTCTGTTAGATAAAGTGTATTTACTACAATTTTACTGATATCACAAGTTATGAAATGTTGTGTAGAAAAAATATAATTTAATGAAGAAGAATTAAACATATTTAACGTGGTAACACTGCTTATAAAATAATCAATCCCGTGCAAAGCACGGGCAAAAACTAGTATTTTATAGAAGTCCAACGAGTTTATTACATTCAAAACAGAAGTCTCCTTCGGTGGACCATTATAATATTCGTCCATATGAAAGAGAGCAAATATTTTCTTATTAAAAATCGGTGGACGATTATAATATACATCCAAATTAGTTCCCAAATTGATACTAAAGAGAGCACAGATTTTCTCTCAACATTAGATCGAGAACTCATGGGCTCCACTCCATTCGTGTCACCCCCATCCGTACAACCCATGGTCAGCGGTTGCTCCGTCATTACCTTCTCCATTTGATGGAAGCACCTTGCATTGTTCTTCGGATAAAAAAAGAAAAAAAAAAACCTTCTAATCTAGTTTAAAAACAGTGGTAGATTTGGGGACTAGTCCAGTCCATTTTATTTTTTATGGGTAATTTTTTTTATTAGGAAAAATTTTATTAATATTAGTCCTATTAAATTTTTTTAATTAATCCAGTCCTGAATTTGCCATGTTGCTAGGTTATCATCACACACAGTTGTTGTGTTAGCAAGTCAATCTAATAACACACCTAAGTCATCTCCACTTCATCCACAAAAGATTTACGAACGAGCTGTAATCTCCTCGATATCATGATGGATCGTAAAGTAGCTTTCATACAAGGGTAAATAGCACAAAACGTTCCTACCTTTCAATGTCATTACGTAAAACGTCAATACCTTCCATTTTTTGGCATTTTCACCTCATACCTTCCACATTTCATTGCGCAAATTGTCATTTTCAATTATTTTTCAATAAAATGACGATTTTACCCTTCTATTCAAATGAAACAAAAAGAAAAAAAAAATAAAAAAATTAACAACTAATTGTAATCATAACCCTAAAATTTTCAAAATATTACAAATAAATCCTAAATTCTCCACCATTATCACTTTCACAATCACACCAAGCCGCTACCTATAGATCCACATAGCACCACCTTTTGGCCACCACGCCCGTTGGACTCCACCACCACTGGCCTCGCTTCACTCTCCTAAACATCATCTCCCACATTATTGGTCACAAAATCTGTCGAAAATAGCCACATTTGTAGCCTAAAATACCAAACTGCCGTATACAACCCTTCACGGCAACCCCACTTTCGACGCCAGGCACCGTCGCGCACCACCATCGAAGGTTACCCCTTACTTCAACGAACCTATATATAGCATCACATTAATCAAACCTATCTCAAATCATTCTACTGTAATCTAGACATTCGACAGTGGTGATGTCTATTTTGCCAAACTCTTCTCCTTCAATTCATGCATCCCACAACATTAAATCCCCAAATTGGCATCAATCTAACCATCAATAAATCCAAACGGTATTGGGTATGAATCTAATGGAACCAATTATCCCCCCAACCGTTTCAATTTCTGGTCCAAAACTCTCCACGGGCGCGATGCACGGAGAGAGCTGTCTGNATTTAAATGAAAAGAAAAGAAAAGAAAAAAATAAACAATTTATTGCAATCATAGTCCTAATTTTTTCAAAATATTATCCTCCCATCCATTTCAATTTCTGGTCCAAAACTCTCCACGGGCGCGATGCACGGAGAGAGCTGTCTGACCAAAATTGGTGGAAGGTAGGGGTGAAAATGCCAAAACAATGAATGTATGGATGTTTTGCACAATGACATTGAAAGGTAGGGGTGTTCTGTGCTATTTACCCTTTCATACAAATATGATGTAATTGGAAAGAATAAGAAATAAAAACATAAATTCAATCCGGTTGATTCACGAATGATATTAGGATGAATTGAATAATTTGACAGAAAGTCTACAAAATTTCATAAACCGGTCAAAAATGACCAACCAAAATTGAAATAACCGATGTTTAGACCTAACAACGTCTAAAAGTGGGTAAATAAGTGTATAATGCGAAATTAAAAATAACAAACAATAATAAGGAACAAGCCACATATTATTTTCTTTAAATGATTATGTTTAATTCAATTAAACCTTAATCATCAATCGTACGATTTACATCAAAGCATAAAAGTAAAATCAACAACAAATCTGATATTGAAGGAAAATCCCTCGAAAAACTCTTCACAAGAAAAAAATCTCCAAGGCAAAACCTGTCAAAATGATCCACTAAAAAATATAACTTATGGTTGGTCCAAACATAACTAAATTTTAATAGGCTCCGATCACTCAACTTGTAAATCACCAAAGAATCTCTTTGATTGTGGTTTCAGTACTTTTCAGAACTCAGAAATTTTTCCCTCCGTATGGATCACCTAGAACAAATTTCGTTTTTCTTGAATTGGAACTCCAACGGCCTCTCTTGAATTCGGAACTCTGAAGGTACTTTGGTAAAGGATTTTGTTTTTTGGTGTTTGGTGTTTGGATCTTATATGTTTTGATCTTATGGTTGAGGCAAGATATTTATGGAAAATATATTTGATCTCCGTAGGATGTTCTCGACTAAAATAATGGCTCAACTAATTTCTAGAGATGTTTGGAATAAACTATGACTTGGGGGTATATATAGTGTGAAGTGATTGATATTGTTTGAGACACTAAAACCTGTTGAAATCATGAACTAGGGTTTTAGCATATATCACGACCGCTCGAGCGGTCGTGAGGCGGTTAGAGAGCGGTAAAGCTACTGCAAAAATGGCTCGAGCAGTGGCTAGGCATGAAGCAAGTTGTTTGTAGCGACTTTTTCTCATTGTTTCGTCTTTGACTCCTTCAAAACATACTTCCAACCCCAACTTTTTGATCTTAATTACAATTCAATAAACTATGATTTTGGACACGAAACTAGCCAATACAATTTGGACCTAACAAAAATGAAAATTTTAGTCTTGCTTTTAAATAATGATAGTTATATCAATACCACAGTTTTCAATAGATGTAACACGTTTAATTGCATAAAAGTCTCTAACCTTTATCCACGATCAAATTTATGTCCATAACTTTTTTTTTTATCACGTTTTATCTTTGAACTTTATTTAGCAAATCTTGTCCTTACTAACAATTTTCGTTCAAAACTTCTGATGGCGTGCTTAAATTGGAGGACAAATATTGTCATAATTTTGTTAATGAGTGCTTGTGTGATAAAACTTTTATATTTTTCAACTTTTCAACCGATCAAATTTTAATTTTAACCACATATTTTATGAGACCTATATTTTTTTTATCTACTTTATAGCCACACTTTATATATTTGTACCTAAATTATTTAAGATCTTATCAATTTTTTTTATCAAACAACCCCTTAATACAATGTTAAGGATAAGTATGTGATGAAAAAAGAGTTTGAAATTAATATAGGAGTGAAAATGAGTAAAAATTATGGACATTTCATGTAATTAAAATATGAAGCAATTATAAATAATGAAACGTGAATATTTAGCGTTTAAAAAATGATAGTTATATTCACACTACAGTTTTGTTAGTTGCGTCATATTTTAATTACAGTTAAGTTCATCATGATTTGCTCATTAAACTCGTGTTCCTAATGTTTCTTTCCTTTTTGTCGAATTCTATTTTCAACAATCCATTAACTAACATGTTTCATCCTTTATGGTTATTTTTGTTGACTCTTTTTCCGTGCTTTGAAATAAAAAAATATTTGCCACACTTTTACATTTATTTTTATTTATAAATATGGTGGACAAATAAGTTGTTTTACGTCATCCCAATATATCTTTTGGATAGAACTGGTTATTGGAGAGAGAAATGATAATTAATGAAAAGTTGAAGATAAGAATACGTCGAAAAAAGTTAAAAGGACATGACTGCTATAAGTAGCTAGCAAAGGTTAAGAATTTTAAGCACAATTAAACAGTGGTGGAGGTGGCTAGGTGGGTGGAGGGGGGGGGGGTGGGTGAAGAAGGTGATTGATTTTTCATTTTTTTGATTATTTTGTTTTGTTAGACCTATATCGTTAGATTGATTTACTTTAAGGGTTGTCATCATTTTCATTTACTAAAAGGGCACGTGCAAGTCATATGACTGACTAAATAACAAACTTTGTCCAAAATCGTTATGAGGGACTGGATTTGCCATTTATCAAAGATTAAGAACAAAAATCGTTATAACTTCGGGCTAAATATGTAATTCACCCTTAAGAAAGTACCAATTCACTCACCAAACTATCAATGATTTTGGATAGAGTCCATTCCAAAGAACCAATTGTGTCAAGAATGCAAAGTTTTGAAAAAGTTATTGCCAAGGTTTAAAATTTTGAACAAATAGACAAGATGTTACAAAGGTTTGGAATCATTTTTCAACAATTTCTCAATTGAATAAGAGATTATCGTAGCAAGATATATATAAAGATTCGTTTTTGTAATTAAAAGGTTCTGTTAGCAAAATTCCAAGTGGAAATGTTCCAAGTTTTTTTTTTTTTAATTATTTTTAACTATACAGCCAGCCGGCCGTTGATGTAGCCTTCAAATTTCATCAACAATTGTAACTTTATGGTCATCATGTTGGACACTTACAGAATAAGGTAGTCATCCCTTACATCACCTCCTCTGGTTTGGTCCTTCATCAAAATTCTGATTATGGGCAAAATAATGCAATTTATGATTTAATTTGAATAAATAATCACGTCTTCTTCAAATAATTTGTTTTTTATAGATAAGATAACTACATTGTATTATAACTGATAAATGTTATAAAAGTCATCATGCCATCTATTTATGAATATTATGCACATATCACACTTTTTATAAAAAAAATAAATCGATTTGTTCGTGAAAGAACGTGTTGAAGATTAATGAGTAAGCAAGCGCATGTTTGTCTAGGCTTAGAAAATACTTAATAAATAAGTTTTAGAATAAATAGTTTTTTATTAGTCAAATTGGAAATAAGTACGAGTTACTTTCAAAATAAATAATTTTTATGTGTGCATGTTTGAAGATAAAAAGTTAATTAAAAGTAACTTATAATTTTTAAGGCTTAGCCAAATATGCTCTAGCCAAGTTGGTTTTAAAAAAAAACAGCACTTAAAGAAATACTCTAAACAGATTTATGTACTTAGGAGATACCATAATTGTTTGATCTTAACCACTGGATTCTTGCATTTCTTCCGTGCATCATCATATTCCATCCTGAAACACTTATCCAGGTTCAGAATTAACTACACTTTTCAGTATAAAATGTACAACAACTTTTCTTAGTCATGGTTTTTCTATGGTTTCTGCTATGTCTATTCATTGATATGTGCTACAGCCAACAATTCTATGATGCAACATTATGTTCTTCAGACACAGAATATCCAGGTACAAGGTACACCTGCAATTCCTTTCAAGGTTCATGCCAAACATTTTTGGTTTACCGGTCTAACCAGAAGTTTCAAACCATATCGAGTCTTTCCAGTTTGTTCAAAATGGATCCAGATAATTTACTTATCATTAACAATGTCTCAAATTCATCATGGATTCTTGAATCAGGTCGAGAAGTCCTCGTTCCGATCACTTGTTCCTGTACAGATCGGTTCTTCCAGGCAGATATAAACTATACTTTACCTGAAAATATATCGCTGTCAGAAATTTCTTGTACAATATTTGAAGGTTTAGTGAAATCAATTTCACTGAAAGAAGAAGATTTTTCAGGATTAAACAGTCTTCGTGCTCGTTCGACTCTTCGTGTACCTTTGAAGTGTGCTTGTCCTGATAAAATCTCTAGGAGTACAGGGGTTAGGTACTTTGTCACATACCCTTTTATTGAAGGGGATGATACAAAAAAAGTGAGTCTTAAGTTCAATATTTCAGTCGAAGAAATATGGAAAGCTAATAATTTAGATCCTACAACTACTGTTTACCCCAACACAACTGTTTTAGTACCGCTGAAAGCAAAACCATTCATCAATCTCAACATTCCGGATTCTGAACCTCCCATTCCGGGTTTTCTTCCCACAATTCCTGTCGATAAACGAGCAAAAATCGTAAAACTAAAGAAACTCTGTATTGCAGTATCAGTTGTCGGGTTTTTCCTCATTCTTGTTACATTAGTTTCCTGTGCTCTATACGTCAAGGCCTTGTATAAATTCAAATCTGATAAGTTCCGTACTTCTATGCGTCGAAGCTCGCTGAATTCCTGCTCGACCCCGAGAAGCTTCCCGTTATCTGGACCTCCTACTGGAGGCTCC
Source organism: Fraxinus cuspidata (assembly GCA_903798385.1). Lineage (NCBI taxonomy): Eukaryota > Viridiplantae > Streptophyta > Magnoliopsida > Lamiales > Oleaceae > Fraxinus > Fraxinus cuspidata. Next base: position 3,821 of record CAIGRP010060555.1, on the reverse strand, counting down.
ACGAATTCATGTTTGTCTCCTGATCTCCTTGTTGGGATAAAATATTCTTTGTGCAATTACAGTGTGGAAGAGATCAAACAAGCAACTAAAAATTTAAGTGAAGGGACAAGCATTAGTCCATGTGTTTACAAGGGGTTGATTGATAATGGTGAAGTGATGATCAAACAAATGAGATTTGAGGGGACCCGTCAAGTTATTGATGTGCATTCAAAGATCAATCATGTCAACATTGTGAAGTTACATGGAGTTTGTTATGGAGAGGGTGATTTTTCTTGGTCTTATTTGGTGTTTGAATTTCCTGTTAATGGAAGCTTAAGGGACTGTTTGTCAAGCTTGTCTACTTCTCTTTCATGGCACAGGAGAACTCAAATTGCTTTTGACATTGCAACTGGCCTTCATTACTTGCATTATTGTGTTGTACCCTCTTATTTTCACATGAGCATAAACAGCAAGGGTATATTTTTGACCTCAAATTGGAGGGCAAAACTCACAGTATTCAAAGCAATTCCTGCTGATGATTCCTTGAAAGAATCTGGAAGTTTAACAAGTCCTGGAGGGTGGGTTGCTCCAGAATATGTTCTTTACGGCTCGACGACTGAAAAGGTAGACATTTTTGCATATGGAGTGGTTTTGTTTGAGCTTATATCAGGGAAAGAGGCTGCAGATGGGAAATTATTTGAAGAATCAATTACATTTTTTGGAGGTGGAGCAAATGAAGGAGGCTGTTTTGAGCAGTTGAGAAACTTTGTGGATCCATGTCTAAAGGAAGATTATCCTATAGCAGAGGCCTTATGTTTAGCAGTACTGGCTAGTTCATGTATTGAAGAAGACCCTTTGCATAGGCCATCAATGGATGATGTCATTAAAATTCTAGCAAGAATGGTTTGATTGAACACAGAGAAAAAACTGAACTGAAGTTAGATGCTAGCTGGGTGCCGGATCCACATGACCGAAAAAATTGGGACCAAGTTACTAAAATTCTAATGAATACTCATGTTGAGTTACTACAACTTCGTTATTAAGAATATAGAATGCTCAATTAGTTACTTTATGAAAAATGATCCCTTGTGAATTTGTGATATTATTTTGTCACGATTCATCTTTATTTTGCATGCCAGTTACTTGATACGACAGCTTATTACCTTGATCATTGAGCAAGGCTGGTTTTCCGACAGCAACTGAGTTATGGTGACATAGCTTAAGCTAAAATTCAATGAATACCATGTGAGAATTTTCGTTTGCCAGTTATCCATTTCGTTTATTTTTGAATGATAATTAACTTTAATGGCCAATGAAAACAATATGAAAATTACAATGGCCAAGACTACATTTAATCAATGGTGTGATAAGGAAGACGCCACAAACGGGTGATTTGGTTGGTGAAATTAATTAATTTTCCCCGTTGTAGGCTTTGCCTCATGAGGAGAATAATAATTATGGGTTCACTATTCGTTTTGAATACTCGTTATGTCTTATCTTATCAAAGTGAATTGGATGGTACAATGAATTTTTCCAATGAATTGTTGAAGTTAAAATATTGGACTAATCTTCTTCAATTGGAAGAGATTAATGATGTAACCGAAATATCTTCCTAGTCAAAACCAATCTTTTATTTTCCTTAATTTATCACTTTCCTATTTTATTTCTTATTAGTGGTTCAAAACGCGCATTATTAGATCTTCTCTTTCTAAGTTCATGTTTGGCTTCCATTTTTTCAAACTCATTTTTTCTCAAATTCATTTTTAACCACACATTTCGTATGATGTACAACTTTTATGATTTTTTCAACCATACATTTCAATTGCTTTCATCAAAATCTATTAACAAAAATATGATTTTTAGCTAAACCAATAAGGGCTAAATGTATATATGGTTTGAATATGTTCATCAATTAACAATGAATTCATACTTTAATCCCTTGTTTGGAATTAGAATCTAGATTTTAATGTAAATTAAAGTCAACATTTAGTTTAAACCATACATTTTATGGGACTTACAAATTTTCAACCACACATCTCATCAATTTTTTATCAAAATCCGAATAGGAGCTAAATATGCATTTTTTTGATAAATTGTACTTCTGTTGAAGATATTTGTGCCAATGTCAAGTTCTGACTACAATTTCACTTTTAAAGTAAGTCCTAACTTGATGTTTTGGATTTTTTGGAATATTAAAAATTAAAATTCATTGTTGGGATTCTTGTTTTGATAGAATTGGTTGTCATCTATTGAGATTTAATGGAATATTGATGGTTTGCCACTTGCCTATTAAAATTGATCGTGTTTTTACCTTTTTATGGTTGAAATTATTATTTGATATAGACTAGCATTTATTTATTTTTTAAATTTCATGTCAAATTATTATGAAAAATATTTTAAAGGAAAATCTTCATTTTCGAGTGAAGAACAAAATATTGGTGAAACAAGTGTTAAAGAGAAAAATATGTTCAGGAAAATTATTTAGTAATTTAATTTGTAATGCTATTCGTACAGATTGATGATGTGGAATAGATGGCAAGAGAAAAATAAGAGAGAATAAATTGAAATGAAGCTCATTAATACTATCCACATCATCAATATGTACACTATTATGTACAAGTAGTATTACTCTTTAATTTTTGATGTCACAATGAAAAATATTTGGCTTCTCCACTAGTAACCTTTACTCATTATTAAATTTATGTTCCGAACTTTATTTCATCGTATGCTTATTCTCAAATAAACTTATTCATTCTTGATTGCGATTTCTAATCAAAATCTCATTGGAATATAGTAGAAAGGATTATTTTTCCAGAGACAAAATTGCGATTTAATATTTGTTCTTCGTTTTAAAACGCGATAACAATATTTTTGGATGGAAGCCATAATTAATGACATGATTTGCTAGTTAATGTAAGATTAAAGTTAACAATGTAACTAAACAAATTAAGGATATAATTGTGGTAATTAAATATTGATGCCCTTTATTTTAATTAGAATATGATGTATAATTATAAAAAGATGGGGATGGGAGTATAATTAGCCTTTTGTTACTATTTAAAGACTTCATGAGTTGTCATTTTATTTGGTTGTTTTGCTTATTAAAATTTGAGAGTTTTCTAATTTTATTGTCAATTTACAGTACTTTTTTTTACTCCATAAATATCCCGTATTCGCGTGATTAACTGATCTTTAGACGTGCATTGAATGTTTCATGATTCACGTTTCATAAAATCCCAAGGGAATGTTGGATTGATTTATACCTTTTGTCCACTGTTATAAATAATAACACTTCATCAGGAGTTTCTTCATAGTGTTAGGTATCAGAGAATAAGAATCGCGCAGCAGAAAACAAAATCGCGTGCAAGAAATCAAAAGAACACCAGAATTCTTTTGCCACTAAGGCAGGGACGTCAGCCGGCCACTGCTTACGTCTCCCTTTGGAACTCTTTGCTAGGTTTTGGAAATCGCGTGCAAGAAATCAAAAGAACACAAGAATTCTTTTGCCACTAAGGGCAGGGACTTCAGCCGTCACTGGTTACGTCTCCCTTTGGAACTCTTTGCTAGGTTGTAGAACCTAATTATTGTCGTTGTGTAGAGTCCGTATGCGGATCAACCTAGGGGTGCGTTTTTCCTTGTAAACCATTATATAACTCCACATACTCTATACTCATAAGGATTACACATTAATCGCTCAACATTTCTCTCAAAAAATAAGACAAGATATTAAAACCCTTTTATATCACCAATGGACGGCATGAATTAGATCTTGTAAATCGAAAATAAATCGATACTAGGGATCGAAATTTATTGCAAAATCACAAATTCAGGAGGACTAAGGT
>CAIGRP010060552.1:0-16367 GCA_903798385.1 Fraxinus cuspidata | reverse complement strand
AACAGTTTAGTTTAAATAATGGTGACATAGATACCACACAACAAATTATGGTGAATTGCGAAAAAAAAAAGGCTTGTTTGAGCATGACGAGTTTCATCATGCCGCGGAATTTGTGCCACAATATGATGGATGACGAGTTGTTTTGGTATGACTTATCCATAATATTTTGAAAAATTTAGGACTATAATTACAATTAATTGTTTATTTTTTTTTTTTGTTTTTTTCTTTTTGTTTCATTTGAATAGAATGGTAAAATCATCATTTTATTGGAAAATATTTGAAAATGACCTTTTAAGTAATGAAATGTGGAAGATAGGGGTGAAAATGTCAAAAAATGAAATGTAAGGACATTTTGCACAATGACATTGAAAGGTAGGAATGTTTTGTGCTATTTACCCATTGATGGATTGCAAAGTGAGGAAGTTCGGTGAGCAATGTGAAGCATATTAAAGTTCAGTGAATGGTTCGTGATCATTGTATAAGTTGAGTGATTTTTTAAAAAATTAAAATAAAATTTCTTTTTCTGTATATATATACTTTCAAAGTTTTTCCATTTTGGAGGCTGCTTTATGGTCAGGGGTCAAGTGGCGCCCTCTGGCCATTCAGCTCTTTCCATTTTCACCTGAATTAGATTGTGCAATTGTCATTGAAAGACTTTGGTTGAGTTAGCCTGTGTTTGGCTTATGTATATAAACAAACAAAATCACTTTTTTATTTACACATTTCGTAATATTCATAAGTACTATCAATCATTCATTTTTTTATCTATTTATAATTTAAGCTGATTATAAATTCTTTCCAAACAAAGTTCTAAATATGATTAATTGCCATTTTTATTTTAGAAAAGAAAACTGATAGTTTCTCATAGGAAGTCGCAGTCAAACATTTGTAAAAGAATAATGCTAAGTGTATATTACATGAATTATATCTTATTTGACATCATTCGTGTTTTCATAAGTATTATAAATCATTCATTTTTTTATCTATTTATAATTTAAGCTGATTATAAATTCTTTCCAAACAAAGTTCTAAATATGATTAATTACCGTTTTTATTTTAGAAAAGAAAACTGATAATTTTTCATAGGAAGTCCAGTCAAGCATTTGTAAAATAATAATACTAAGTGTACATTCCATGAATTACATCTTATTTGACATCATTCGTGTTTTCAAATAGAAATGGGCGGAAATGTTTTTTTAACTGATGAATGATGTGTTGTTACGTGATACAATGTAAACAACGATGTCATATATGAAACACATGTAACATGATTGAAATAGTTGTCATGATATTACATATGATAGACACTTAGATACTATTTACATTGATTCCCACTAATCTTAATGCTTAGGAATATGCTAAGCATATGACAAGTGTTCACACAGAAATGCATCAGTTTAGATGTCAGGGTCTCTCAAGTACTAACAAATGAGCCATAAATTATTGCATTTAATTAAATTTATAATTTAATGATATAAGTGATACCATATAAACCAGTACTCTTAAACAACATTATCCGATTATAAAGTATTATAAAATGGTAAAATCAAAAATTTCACGTGAAAAATAACAAGTACTATCCACTTATCCATCAAACAATTTTATCTATTTATAACTAAATCGTTTATATACATCTGTCAAATATACGTTAAGTGGGCATTAATTAAAGGGAACATTACTTATATAAGGTGGTTGCAAAATAAAATTTTAAAATTAAGAAATTAGTTTTATTATTTCAAAAATTAAGTCTTGATTAAATTTTATTAATTAAATAATTAAATTAAAAAATATTTATTACTTAAAAAGATATTTATATTAAATATTTACTACCACCATCACAACCTCACCAGCACCACCAACGTCACCACCATCATAGTCAACATCTCCAGCAACAAAGCACACCCCAAAATCACTGTACAATCATCGTAAAACCAAATGTCAAAATCACTGGACAACCACTACAAAACCAAATTCAAAATAATAGCTACCACCAGATCCACAACCACTACCACCAAAAATCACCAACGAAAATCATCACCTGATTTTTGTATAAACAACTTTTAAACTTGATTTGGAACTTAAAAGACATGACTCCATATAATTTGTACTTAATTAAAAGGACAATGACACCGTTGGGATTTTGTATTGCCAAACATCTTTGGAGCGACGCCGTTACATAAGTTGGACTTCAACAATTGAAGAATTGAAAGATCCGAACATTTCGCATTAATATTAAAAGTGTCATTTTTAGTTAACACAATTGTTGCTCAATGATATTTTTTAGTGAGGAGAGATTGTGGTCCTTAAATCATCATTTAATAAAATGTTGCGGGTAGTAGGAAGCCTAGCTAATTTTACACGTCATTCTCTTGTTTTTGCTCTTGGGTCTCTCGTTTTCTCTTTTTTACTCTCTCTCACTGTTGCTCTTGCTTTGTGCATTTTCTTCGTGACCTTTCCATCATTCTTTGTAAATGTTTCTTTTGTCTCCTTCGTGGTTTCAAGAGTTTATCTTCTTCTTGATGGAAAAGGTGTATGTCAGTGTGGTTGAGGGTATTTTAGTGTGTGAAATGTGGACAAAATTGACCTATTCTTATGGATCCTTTCTCGATGTCAAAAGAACCTAGTTCTTATGGACTCTGACCAATATAATTAACCTTCAAACTCAATCAAACTCTTTTTCTCAAATCCTTGCACGGAGCTTGCCACTAACGTTCACTGATGGAGACCTATACCTTTAACTCGTCGTGCCCCGAATCTGACAACTCCTCGTCGTGCTCCTGCGAAATCGAGTTCGAGAACCTACCGCCATTGGAGGACAGACTGAATAATTACAAAGTGAAGCTCATGTGCAGTTGCTGTGGGAAAATCCATCCCAGGACGAATGGCAACGAATTATACTACGTCGGGGGTGAGACCAAAATTCTGGATGTCAATCACAATATCAAATTTAGTTTTTTACTCTCTAAGCTCACTGCTCTATGTGAGAATGAGAATATTGTAGTTAAGTATCAGCTGCCTGGTGAAGATTTGGATGCATTGATTTCGGTGACGAATGATGATGTTTTGGAGCATCTGATGCATGAATATGATCGTTTGTGCAAGGTCCCGCGAGACTCGGGATTTTCTTATTCTCATTCTTGAATCCAAGTATCGATGTGAAGTCGGAGCAGAATTCAGGACCGGTTATCGCGGTGACAGCGCTAGAGCCAACGCCTACGGTACCGCCACCAAATGAAGATATAAATTTGCCACAATTACTTATCTTAGTCATAAATCAAATATTTAATAGGTCGCATATTATTTATTAATCACAAATTAACTACAAAGTTATGGTCATAAAGACACACTCAGTTGTGTTATGGTTGTAGGAGTTGTGGTAGGTGCAGTAGAGGGGTGTCTGGTCCCTATTTCTAAGTTCAGAACTTCACCCCCTACTCATGTTTTAGGGTATTCCCTAACTCTCCGAAGCCCTGACTCTTTATTGTCATAACTTGTGTTAATGTCTTTTCTTCAAAGACAAATTTATTGATGGCCTTTTCTTAGCAAACAATATTCATTTTTCAAGAAACAACCTGGACTCTTACAAGTGGTTTCTCTTGGGGTTTTTAGTCGTTCTTTCTTCAAAAAGGGTCCATTTTCTTCAAAGACGGAAAACTCGCCTAAAATATATTTCCTCATCAATTTTTCCACGGGAATCTTTGTGGTTGAACGTGTGGTTCCTACAGATAGCGTCAAACTGTTGACCTTATTTTTTGTAAAGGTGACGTGGACTACAGATGCCAAACCGACTTGCGTCCACGTAAACAAATTTTAATGCGTTTTGACCTGAGACTTGGACTGAGAAGGTTGCTATTTATGGATGCGAGAGATACTTTATAACGCGAGATAAAAGTGCTCAAACACCGACTGTATGATTAAAGATAAATTAATGAATGGTTGTTGAAAAAAGTAAAATAAAGAGTAGCATCAACAAAGCCTTGATACTATTTGTTCAGCTTCGACCTCATACCTTTGGTCCCTCGCAATGGCTTTGCAACATCTAGCATTCCACCTCTACCTACGATGCCTCGCCATCAATATATGTACCTTACGCTATCTTTGTGCATCCTTGGATGCAAGTATAGACTACTTCTATATTATTTTGATCGAGTTACGGTTGAAATATGACAAGTAGATCATAAATAAAGAAAGTCATTATACATCTTCGTGTGGTGACATGATGCAGATGAAACGAAAGAATGATTTATTTAGATCATTTTTTAGTGCTATTATCTAAAAACTCATTTTTCTTCAAATTCATTTTTAGTTAAGCATTCTCTAAAGAAAATAATTTGCACGTAAATTCAAAATCGTTTTTTACTTTTTAACTACAGTGAAAACAGCCCAACTTAGAATTTGAACTTAGTATAGTATATAAATTTTAAAATAAACTAGTCCATGCCTGATGAAGAACTAATTCAGCTTAGCCCGGTCACTTAATATTTTGAATTAATCGATTGCGTGACATCAATTACCGTCACAAATCATATATTTAAATAGAACTTGGCGAAAAGGATTTTTTTTTCAAGAAATTGGATTAATAAATGATTTAATAAGTGGATTAGTTATTTTGCGACTTGCATATAAACAAATGAGATCATATATCATAGAGCCAAAAATTGTTAGTCAATTTATTTTAATTTATTTTTAAATATCTCATTGCTGGTAAATTTTATGATTTGCTTGACTTTCCTTTATGCCAGCTAGAAACTGGGCTTTGGTCAAGGCACGTGGATAGAGCAATCTTCTTCTGCCATAATTTTATACATTTTATTTTGTGTTTTAAATTTTTTTTTCTTTTTTGGTGTTTTAAAGATAATTTGCTAACAACAAGGAAATGAAATATATTTTTAAAAAAAATGAAAATGAAATAAGTAAAATATTTAGCTACATGATATTAAAGAGGCTAATGTAATAGCTTTTTTCAAAATTTACCAGCAATAAATCACAGAGCTCCACCAACGACTCCATTTCCGATCAAATTTATTTAAATAGTAGACGGTTGTTGATCAATGCATGCAGCGCAAGATACAGAAAACAAGTCATTTGTTATACTGCCATCGTCTTTCTTGCTTACGGTGTTTAAGAATGAGGCCCTGGTCCCTGCTGTTACCGTTAAAAATAGATCAGAACAGAACAGCTAGAATTTTGAAAGTATGAATTTTGAGAGGCCTAAATATTTGGGCTTGTCAATGGGCCATGTTTAATCCGGATTTCGATTGGACCCAGGCCTTGGTAACACCTTAGCAAGTAAACAACACATTTTTTGTTGAGGAAATTGCACTCACCTCTACTTTTAAATTTTCTATGTCAATAATTAAGAGTGAAGAATTATTTTAAAAAAATTAGTTGTACTCCCCGCCCCCCCCCCCTTTTCTACCCCACCCACTTGATGTAGAAAACCCAACCCTAAACCTATTTCCATCACTTCCAATCAACCCCCGTCTTCGTCGTCGTCGCCACAAAACACTGATGCTAACATGTCTGGTGGATGTGTGAGCACACTGTATTTTGTGCAGTGATGGGTTGTGGAATTTTGTGGTAGTACGATGGATGTAGAGTCCTAAAAAATAATAATAATTAATTATTCTATGTGCTATATTTCTATATTTTGGAAAGTTGAGCGATTAAATGATACATTTATTAAATTATATTTTATTTGGGTCAAATATTTTAATATTTGTTGTAAAGTCCCAAAAAAAAATAATAATAATTAATTATTCTACGTGCTATTTTTATATTTTGGAAAGTTGAGGGATTAAAATGATACATCTATTAAATTATATTTTATTTGGGTCAAATATTTTAATATTGACAGATTAATGACAAATGTATCAATATTGGGTTCGTTGGATAGCTCGTAATTAATTATGCATTTTAGGCTCGAGAAAAAGTTAATTCCGATAAGTAATGCCCAAGTTATCGAGGTCGAAAATTTTTGTCTTAAATTGTAATTTAGTTAAGTTATTTTATTGAATTGTGAATTTTAATGGGGAAGTACTATGTTTGTTTCTATTTTTATTTTATTTTATATTTTTTTAGTTGTGATTGATTTGACATGTGTGAGAATCCTAAATTGATAAGACTTGGTCAAAATTTAGTTTCAAATATTCATATCGAATTACAATATCCCACTCACACACATTTCTCACTATACACCAATTTGTTTTTAGAGTTTAGATTATTATTGTCTATGTACTTATAGGTGTATGATACAAGTAAAATATACTTTTATGCACGGCACACAAGCAGAGGCAGGAAAATAGTTGGAATGTGATTTTGAGATTTTCATCTTTTAAGAACTCATTTAAGTTAACAAGGTAGGATTACGATGCACAAGTGGTTAGTCCCGTTTAATTTTATTTTTTTCATGTTAATGAATATTATGCTAACGAAAGCTATGATATGACATGTTATGTTGTTATATGTAATGGTCATCCGGTACTAAAGATATGATATATTTGAGCTCTTACCGATTTTCAAAAATATGATATGACGGTATGATATTTGAAACGCGTGATTTAATATTTTTATTCGGGATTTGCACAATTAATTCGTGTCCTATTGAGTATTCACATATACTCACCCATTACCTTTCCCCTCACAGGTTAGAACGGGTCGTTAGTAGGCGGGCGATGAAGTGTTGTCGTGGTGCCAGGAGTTTTGGAAAATAATAAAAAAATAATCAAGTGTAACGAGACTAATTTTTATTCCAGCATTAATTTCAGTCTTATTATCCTATGATTCTTTCATTTGAAATTTTGAAAAACACTGTTTATTTGGTTATAAATTTCAGTTTGTGTTAAATTATATTATTTATCTAATAAATGCGAGACACATGATTTTTAGCATTTATTTGGAATTTTTATGAACTGCGAATTAAGGACACATTTGTATCAAATATAGTCTGTTTGTTAAGCCTATATGTGAAATTGCTTAAGTTGGCTTAATTAAGTAATTAATTGGGTCATAAATTAATTACGAGAAAGTTGTATCAGAAATCAATTTTTATAAATTTTCCCTGCACTGACTTTGCCGTTTGCCCGTTATCGTTTCTAATTCGTAATACATGTAAAATTATGTGTATATCCATATTGTAGATTGACTCTTATTTGATTTTCCAAACATATAGGAATAAGATATGATCTTTATTCTTTTCTTTTAAATAAAGAATATTTGATTTCACATTGGGTAAACAATCTCTACATAAATTTTATAAGTAATTATTTATAATGTTAGAAATTCTTAAAGAAACTTTTGGTGGTGATTTGAGTTTTAAAATTTGGGGCGTTACAATGGATGTGTGGTGTTATGTTGTTCATGCAGTGGTGTATTGTGAATTTGCATGGTGGTGCGATGGATGTACAGATCTGAGTGGTCGTACTACGGTGTATAGATCTGCAAAGATGGTGGTGCTCGCTGGCAGTGCGGTGGTGTTAGTGAGGTGGAGGCAATATTTATGGAGGTGGAGGTGATGGTGAATTTTTGAGGAAGAGGGAGTTGGCAATTGCAATGACGCCCATTTTTTCTGGTTGATTCTCTATCGTTGCAACGGATAGTGGAGGGTACGATGGGGTGAGAAAAAAATCAGTAGTTGTTAGCGATGGTGTGGAGGAGAAAGCCGTAAAAATGGAAGAGATTGTAGGATGTGAGAATAGTGCTGGTAACCAATTAATTGGGATTTAATCCACCAATGTTCACTCAACTTTATACTTAGTGTCATCATGATCATCTAATTTGATTTTGTTTTATCATGAACACCTAACATTATATTTAGTGTCCACCCAATTTGATTTTATTTCATCATAGTCACCAAATTTCAAATAATGTTTCACGGTGACTTTTTAATTTCATATAACATTTCACCATGATCACCCAATTTATTTTCATCATTTTTACTAATTTTAATAGGTATACAACGGTAACTTCGTATTATATATATAAAACAAATTTTTAAAAAAAGTTTTTTTTTAATTTTAAAAACATTTATTTTAAAATAAGTTTTATTTTATTTATTTTTTTAAGGAACTTTTTTTAAATAACTATTTATTTTATTTTATTTTAAAAACATTTTTTTAAATAAGTTTTTATTTTATTTTATTTTTCTAAGTAATTATTTTTTAAATAAGTTTTTATTTTATTTATTTTTTAAAATAAGTTTTATTTTAATTTTTTTAAAGAAAATTATTTTATATATATAATGCAAAGTTATCGTTTTACCCATTTTAAAATTTATTGTGAAAAAAATTGGGTGACCATGATGACACTAAGTATAAAGTTTGGTAGTTATTAGTGAATTTAACCCATTAATTGAATAATTGTAATCAGTTAATTAAATAATTTGTGACTAATAATTAATATGTTACCTTTTAAATGCGTACGTCTAAAATGTGTAACTGTAACTCACAAATTGTGTCTTTGTGACCACTACTTTGGCTAATTTGTGACTAAAATATATAATTGCCATTCACAAATTGTGTCTTTATGATCATAACTTTGGTTAATTTTTAACAAATAAATAATATGTGACCTATTAAATATTTGATTTATGACTAAAATAAGTAATTGTGGCTTTGTCGTGAATTTGTGTGTAATTGTGACCGTGACCTGATTAATTAAATTATAGGTCACAAAATTTTATCAGGTGTCGTATAATGTGACCACCTGATATTTAAAAAGATTCCACGAGTTTGTTCTTTAAAAATGCATTTTGAAACATTTGTAATCATGTTTTACATATTTTACTTTACTTTAATTTATTTATCGTACTCATTTTCAATCACATTTACATAATAAAATATTTTACACTTAAATCTAAAAAAATTTCCTACTTTTTAACAACACATTCTCCAAAAAAACACTATTTAAACAATTTTTTTTTTTATTTTAAGGATGTCAAATAGGGGCTAAAAGGTAATACTTTATGTGCATGGTATTTTTCTTTTTATTGACAGGATTATATCAAGAATTTGAGCATGTTTGGTTGTGTTTATTTAAGTTGCTACTTCTATGTAAGCAATCAAAATGTAACTTATCTTGACATTCAAGAATTTTGCTCAATCTAACTTTTCAGCATCCGTACAATTCTGTAATTAAGAATTGAATTGTAATAGTAAAGTAACAAAATGATTACTTTATGAAAGAGCGAACTATCCATTATAAAAGCATAGTATATATACCAAGGTTATAAAAGGGGTAAAGCATGACAAATTGTGAAAGTTAAACCTTAACTACGAGTTTAAGAGTATTAATGTGACTTTTTTTTATAATAATATTATTTTAATTATGTTAGAACAATAAATAAATAAATAAAATAACTCTTACTTTGAAAATTTATATGAACTTCATACATGTACCCAAATCAATGATGTTTCATTCATGGGCGAAGAAAGCTATTTTTGCGAGCTGGATTTGGATTATGGTGAATTTTTTATTGGACTTTTTTTCTCTTTTTAAGTTTTGGCATGATTGATCATTTAGTTAGACCGAACTTCAAAATATGAAAATATCATTTATCAAACGAAAAGGTACGCATATTTTTCCGCCTAGACATACCTTGGCAGTAAAGTTAAGAGTTTAGCAACTATTTTTTCATCAAGCATGAGTTGGGACGTATTCTTCATGCCTTGCATCTAGACGGATTTAAACGTGCCTTTTATAACACAACGCTTCTTTCCTCATGAATTTTTGTACATTCATGGGATATCACAATGATGCAAATATCATTTGAAATTTGGCTAAAATTGATTAATGCTATTTTCATTGGGAAAGTTTCCAACATTTTTGTTGATATCTTCCAGTCAAAGGGTCTTTTTCAAGGGAAGATGGGCTTCCATAAATAATTGAGGGAATTTTTCCATTTGATACCACTTAATATATAATAATCTCATGCTCGTTTAAGACCACAATGTGAAATTTAAATATTGTATCGCCATCAGTAGATGAACTGTCAGAGATGGTTTTATGGGGGCACCCCCTTTTTTAGTGTGTAATAAAAAAAAAAAAAAAATATATATATATATACACACACATCAACCCGACTTGTAGTTCGATCTTGAATTCTCCTCTAAATGGACAATAAAAATTCTAGTTATAATGGACTAGCTAACGTATTACTTTTCAAATATCCACCTACATGTATAATGTATGGTATTGTGGAAAATTCTATATGTACAGGGTTTATCATTACAAGTTTTTTTAACCTGTTTAGTCACCTTTTTTATCTTGCCTTTGTCCAATCAAAAGCTGTCAAATGTATTTGTAAAATTTCGAACAATACTTTTCTTGTACGGGTAATACAACTCATTGTATTATAGGGATTTTTTGGTAAGAAAATATTGTAATTGGGAAGACTAGTTCTAAATTGGTAGTAAATTGTGTTAGACCAACATAGTTCATTATATAGCAATTTTATTTGTGAAAAAAATTGGATCCAAAAATGAATTTTTATTTAAAATTGGCCGAGTTTGGAGTTTGACAAGTTCAAATTTCAACTTGACCAACTCAAAATTATACAAATACGAAAAATACCCATGAAAGTTTCCATATTTTCATAAATCTACAATTATCGAGTGAGTCGAATTTCCAAACTCAACCCATGCATACTATTTTTGACGTGTGAATTGCACGAAATTAGGACACTCTTGAGTAGTGATGGCAATGGGCTGAGCCGGTTCGACTCAGCTGGGCCCTTAAAACCACGAGCTCGGCTCGAGCTTGTGGCTCGTTTCTCACGAGCCACTAGCTCACGAGCCGAGCCAACTCGTGGGCGAGCTCGGCCCACGATCTTTTTGAATTATTATTATTATTAATTTTTTTTTTGTTGAGGTTTTTTAAAATTTTTCTTTGCATTTTTACTTACCCACACGAGCCACTAGCTCAAGAGCAAAGCCGGCTCGTGGGCGAGCTCGGCCCAAGATCTTTTTGAATTATTATTATTATTATTATTTTTTTTTACGTTTTTTAAAAAATTTTCTTTGAATTTTTACTTACCCACGAGCCGCTCGTCGAGCTCACTTGCGGCTCGGCTCGGGCTCGTCAAAATGACTAGCCACCTCTACTCTTGAGCTAAGAAAAAGTAAAAGCAAGGTTAAGTCAATTCGATATTATTGGATCGAAGATTATTATTAATCTATGTGGCATAGTATCATTGCCCCGTAAAAAAATCATCTTTACTCCACATTGTATCACTGACCCCACTGTCACACGCACGAAATAGCAAAATATCAATCCATAACATCAACTCCAGTTGTTAACACCAGATGCAAATCCAAGCAATCTTCTCAGAAAACTGGGTCAGGTTTTTCGCGATCAAATCACGTAGCTCCTCCACTAAACGACTTCATTTTCGATCGCATACCAAAACTCTCGATTTAAGCTTGGCCGGGCTTCGGATCCATGAAAATTGTTGGATTTTACCAACGGAATTGAAAATTTCGAAGGATGAACGGAAAATGTACAGTAAATGTGATCGGAATTTTTAGATGAAAGGTATATCATTATATTACTTGGAGTCCTAAGAATGGCGGAGAAATCTCACCGGCGGCAAATCAAGCCGGATTTGAGGACTTCCTCAGTGAGTTTCTGATCCGAAATCTTCGGAAAATCCGCTTACAAACCATTCAAATTCGGGTTGACCCGACCATTTCCAACTGGAAAGAAGAAGTAATTAATGTTCGCACTTTTACAAGCCTCTTTTTCTATGGAACCTTCTGGACAACTGTTCCTTTCCTTTTTATAAATAAATTTTTTTGTGGTATATAAGATAATATTTAAGGATTATTGAAGAAACTCATCGATAATTTACGCAGTTATATAGATTTCCTTTATTGTCCTTATCCTAAATACTATTAACCACTTTTAGAATAAAAATGTTACTTATCGTGGTTTATTTGGCCATGTCTGGTTCAGCTTTTTTTAATATATTTTGATAAAAGAAAAAATAATGAAATGTGAAGTTGACAATAATTGTACTTTAAATTAATTTAATTCAAAATTTTAACTCTATCAAACGGGGTCTTGGTAAAATGGAGGATAGTATTGAAATAGTAAACTTCTATATATATATATATATATATATATTTTTTTTTTAACGTTTTACTTATTCTAGATCTATGATTATAATCTAGATTTCAGAATTGATTCCTTTATAATTTATTTGGTGTAACAGTATTACAATTAATTGAATTTATATTTCTGATATCGTAATGTGATCTTTATGATGTGTATTTAGTTCTTGTTTGACATCCATTTTTTAAAATTCGTTTTCAATCACATATTTCATGCGATTCCCTTATCAACTGCATATTTCATTAGTTTTTATTAAAATTTATTAAAAAATTTATTTTAAAATAATGAGGTCAAGAATGTAATTCCAGCTACGATTGAAAGAATCTAGCTGACACGTCATGAATTTTCTTTATATAACGACTTTACCAACAACGTTAGCTATTATGTGGGCCCCATTTCTATGAAACCCTAAAAATCGCCACGCACACGAGTGTGCGACCCAGATTCACTCCAAACCTAAACGCAACGTATAATACGACGCCCCAGATTATGTCACGCAGACAGTGTGTCGCATCTTGACCGTCGATGAAAGAAGTCGAGGTCAGCCTGCAAATAAATTGATTTCCGACCATCGATCACTTACCCCTAGAAAATCAACGGTCCAAAGACTGCCCGTATTTTTTCTGGGCAGATCTCACCGCCTTTAAGAAGCCTGCGATTCCACACTCAATCTTCGCTCAATCCCCAAAACCCAATCTTTACACAAGCACGTTTTTTAGTACCCCGTTTTTCCCCGTTTAAAGGCTGGCGGCAGGTGACTGGAGTTTTGGAAGTTTAAAGATTCCGGTGAGAGCGTGGCTTTTGAGGCATTTTCTTTCCAATTGAATAAGATTATACATGTTTTTGGATAGATTTTATCCGAGATTTGCCGAAACTGAGCTGCGCCGTTGCAATTATGGCGTCAGCTTTGTTTGCTAGTCAGAATGAATCTAGCTGGGTCCACATGGGGAAGAAGATTCCGAGCTCCAATTCTCGCCTAAATAAAAACCCTAACCCTTCTTCTAACCCGAAGAAAAAGCAAAAGCAATTTCACCATGTAGCCACCAACGGAGGTGCCGCCGGACGTTATAATGACGATTCCCCTGTCGTCACACAGACTGCCTCCGACGATGCGTACTCCTTCAACCAGACCTCGACAAGCCGTGGCGGATTCAACCATGGTGAATATTTGACCTACAATGTCTCATCGTACACCAATTCCGAGCTTCTCGAGCTCCGCAGACGCTTGGCTGCAGAGCTTGAACAGATCCGAGAGTTCCGGGCCCAAATAGATACGGGTCAACTCAACATCAGCAATCATCCAAGATCTCGTGGGAAATCAAAGAAATTGCCGGGCAACGAGCGGCCTGTAGCTTCGTTAGTATCTAATAAGGACCCTAAGAGGCTGTCCATTGGATTAGACGATGGAAACTTTGGCTTGGAGGTCCTGATTAATTACCAGGATATGTTGAAACAATGCAAGCAGATTTTGACTAAATTAATGAAACACAAGAATGGGTGGATTTTCAATAAACCTGTTGATGCAGTTGCCTTGGGGCTTCTTGATTATCATCAGATTATTAAGCAGCCTATGGATCTTGGGACGGTAAAGTCAATTCTTGCCAAGGATTTGTATCCTTCGCCGGTTGAGTTTGCTGCAGATGTGAGACTGACTTTTAATAATGCTCTGTTGTATAATCCGAAGACAGATCAGGTGCACAGTATGGCAGAGCAGCTACTAGCGCGATTTGAGGAATTGTTTAGGCCAATTCAAGAAAAGATTGATTCTTACAATATGCAAAGTAGAGAGAGAGAGTTTCAAGCATTCCGGGTTAATGATGAAGTTCAATTTTCAGTTAATAAAGAACTGCAGGGCAGTTCATGGGATAATCATAATCAGATTATTGCATCCCCCGGACTGGGAATGGAAAAGAGAAGTAAACCAAGGTCAAGTCAGGCCCCGGTTCCACAAATGCCAAAGAAACCTGAGAAAGCGCCAATGCATACACATTCGAGTTCTTCAACGCCTTCGTATCATCCTCCTTTGTCAATGGATCAGCCAATGCTGGAGGAAACCCCTTCTCCTGTGAGAGCTCCCTCGCCAGTTAAGGAACAGAAAGTTGGAAGAGAGCCAACAGTGAAGCAGCCGAAGCCCAGGGCGAAGGATCCAAATAAGAGGGATATGAGTATGGAAGAAAAGCATAAGCTTGGCCTTGGGTTGCAGAGTTTGCCTCAGGAAAAAATGCCACAATTGGTTCAGATTATTAGGAAGAGGAATGAACATTTGGCGCAAGATGGGGATGAAATTGAGCTTGATATTGAGGCCCTTGATACTGAGATTCTTTGGGAACTTGATCGATTTGTGACTAACTGGAAGAAGATGGTGAGCAAGACAAAGCGGCAAGCTTTGATGATAAACAACAATTTACCTGCTGCTCCGACATCTCCAATTGCTGAGGCTGTTACGGTATTGCTCGATCCATATTTGATTTTGTATTTGAATGACCTGGATATTATATTATATTTTATTTTCCTGACTTTTGCTTGGGAACTGTTGAAGTTTACTAACGTGCTTATATATTTTAGAGTGCAATGGGCGAGGCTAATGATTTGGAAAATAGGCCTAAAAAGAACGAGGACGACGATGTAGATATTGATGATGATATGCTGCCTGCTACAAACTTTCCTCCGGTGGAGATTGAAAAGGACGAAGGAGGCGGGGGAGGCAGTCACGATCGAGACCATGATCATGGCAATGCCTCTAGCAGCTCCAGCAGTTCCAGCAGCTCAAGTAGTGGTTCCTCATCTTCCAGTGGTACTGAATCTTGCGTTTCTACTTTGCGTCGATGAATTTCTTTCTTGGAATTCCGGTATCAAAAGACATTGTTCATGGACTGCTCATTAGTTTGAGCTTTTCTCATTACAGATTCTGATTCCGGGAGTTCCTCCGGTGGTGGCTCTGATGCAGATGATGCTCATTCCTGACATTTTGTTTTATACAATTTGCTAAAAAATATCTGGCTTCGGATCGAAACTTTGTGCCTTCGCCTTAGTGTTGTTTGTTTACCTTAGATTTTTTATTGATGAGGTAAATATACTTCATCATGGTTTTCATAATATCTTGCATTTATTTGTCTGTGTATATGGTGATGGGCTGAAAATTGATACTAATATTTCAGAGATTTGCGAAGACAGCTCATGAAGGAAGAAAATGAAAATTTGGATGGGGATCTTCACGGACTGATCGCATTGATGTGGATTATTCAAGAATCCAAGTGGACTTTCCTTGTAGAAAGAACTAATCAATTAACGTCAATGAAAACGGTTTCACTGGGCTAGGCTTATTGGTTAGTAAGTTTTCATGTAACCCAAATTCTAAGAAATTTGGTTTTGCCTATGAAGGTTAAGTTTATTAGCTGTGAAGATTGGGTTTTCCAATTTCCCAATTAGGGTTGAGAAGCAAGAAATGTAGAGAAATTCTTGTACAGTTTTTTTTTCCAGTCATAAATAGCATTCAATGATATTTTTCCACTTGTCTTGGAATAATTAGCATTATAGAAATTTAAGTTGCTGTCACTGTCAGAAATTAGATATTTTATTTCCTGAAATTGATTGGGAGTTTTATATGAGCATATTTGGTCCGGATTAAAATCTGATCACAATCAAATAATCAATATTAATCATATCTTTTATGGTTTCACAACTTCTCAACTATACATTTAAAAAAAATTCTATAAAAATTTACTAAAAATCTAATTTTAATTTCTATCAAACACTGCCAGTTTCGAGATAAAAGTGAAAGATAGAGAGGCAAGAACGTGGGATTATGAGGTTTGCCAAAACATAAATTTTGGTTATTGCCAACTCAAATGTACTTGAACAATTATATGATTGTTTTCGCGGATTATAAAGAAAAATATGTAGCCCGTTTGACTGTTTAACCTTCTTTCCTATCTTTCATCCCTCACTAAGTGGAAGGAGAAACAGATACGAGGAGCTAGGGGACCATGGGGTGGGCTGAGGTGGGGAAAGGCGAGGCTTTTAATTGGGATAACCTTCCCTCATTGTCGTATTTATTATTACTAGTTTTTTGCCCGTACATTGTACGGGTTGTATTATTTTGAACGTATTGTTAGCGTGATGTAAAGACTTGTGGATATTTTTGTGAATTATCATCGTATCAAGACAGTTTCTGTAATTCAAGTTAAAAGCATTAATCCATCAAAACAAAATCTCTAATGCTTTAACCAAAGGTTTAAATATTGTGCGTCATCCTCCAA
>CAIGRP010060545.1:0-15019 GCA_903798385.1 Fraxinus cuspidata | reverse complement strand
AAAATAAATTTATGACCCTCATACACAAAGTAATAGAATCCATACTCGATTCTCAGTTTGGGACACCATTTATTATATTGAGACATTGAGTGTACTCAACAAGCCTTAATAAAATGTTTGGGTAAATATTATTATCAACTGTATCTCCATACAACTTCCAGATTATTAAGCTAACGACTATTTGTCTTCACACATTTTATGTGTTAGCTTAACATGCTTCTAGAATTTATCTTCTTGAGTGTACTCAACAAAAGATAAATTTCACTTAAGTTAAACCCATCATTCGAAAATATCAAATATTTCATAGTGTCAAACATATCCCTAATGGATCAGCCTTAAGTGTACTCAACAAGATGAGATCGATTTAAGACTCTCGTTTTTCACTATAATGATGGAAGACAAAACGATGATTCTGACTTAATATTATAGTGAGGGGTTTGTTATGCAAATGTTTGGTTATACAAATGTCTCATCAATTCAACCATGTCTATATATGTATATATCTCATGAAGTATCAAACATCCAAATAAACATACATATAAGAGTGGAGGATTAGGGACTATAATTCTATCTAGTCTTTTCGAGCCGCAAGGAAGACTAGTTGGTCAATTCCTAGAGGGTATTGCATTGAATTAATATCAATACACCATCTCCATGGTTTCCTCATTCTCTTGTATCTTCAATCAGTCCGACTATGACCTTTATCATATACTAGTTGACACGCAAGCCGGAATAACATTGGACACGCAGACCCAAAATAATAATAATAATAACGGACTCGCAGGTCCAAAACAAATTAAGAGCTCACAGGCCCATAAAACAACAAGAATAAAATTAACTATTCAATACATCCACATGGTCGAGTCCATAATCATCCACTAATTAAACAATCATCGTATAAATGCAATCCTATATGATATCTAATATTATACACTAACATGTTTCAAGAATCTAGCAATATTTGTCGTCTAAACTCATTTAGATAAATGGATCAAAATTAATTAAATAATTAATTAATCAAATTAATCAATTAAATTAATTAGCAGGCCAATATAATTAAAATAAAATTTTAATTAAATATCAAATTAGAGTCCAACTCTAATTCCAAAATGATAGGACGAAACTATTTAACTAAAACCAAATTTCAATTAAATACCAAATTAGAGTCCAACTAATTATTTGAAAGGGTGGGACAATTTAATTAAAATCAGATTTTAATTAAATATTAAATTATAATCCAACTCTAATCAAAATCGAATTAATGTTTTGATTTAGGATAAAACTCCTAAATAAAAAATTCAATTTAGGGTCAAAATTAATATTTAAGTTAAAATTAATTTTAACAATAATATAAAAGTAGTCAATTTTAAATAAAATTTAAATTAGGGTCAAAATCGAAATTTTAGGTCAATCCCATTTAAAAACCAATTCTAAAACCATTTTAATATTTAAATTCGAAACTACCTTTTGAAAATTGCAACTTGACCTAGATTTTAAAATGCAAAGCAAGTCTTTCAATTAACATAATTGAATGACAGGTTCTTTATTTAAAAATTACAAAATGAATCACTTTTTACATAATTGCAGGTGAAGGCCTGCAATTTCACAAATTGTAGTGGAGGCCCCTGCCTCCACCCGTCTGAAAACCCTAATGAATCAATTTATTATTATTATTATCAGCGTCGTCTAAGGCAGCACCGCAGTGTATAAATGCAGTAGATCGCTGAGCTGTCTCACAGCGACAGCATTCACCGCCATGGCATCGTTCACGTTGTTGCTGCTGCGTGAACACTTCTTTCTGCCGCTGCAATTTGCAACGGCGTTGTCACCGACGACAACGTGACATCGCCGCCGCCACCCGTTTCTTGACCCATTGATTTCCCTTTTTTTTTTATTGTAAAATAGATTTTTAAAAATATGAACATCGAATTTTTAGAATTGCTAGATTCGAGAAACAATATGAACAATAAACTTTTGAATGATTCATAACGTAAAACAGTTTCTAACAAACATAGAGTAGACTCTGATACCACTGTTGGGAACTGAACAAATTATGTACAGCCAAAAATAAAATTATTTTCAATTCCTACTAAGAATCTGCATTGTGTTTAGATAGAAATAGTGATAAGAATTATACCTTTGATGAATTCCACAAATTCCTTTACTTTTTCTTGAATTCCAATGATCACGATCTGTAATTCAAGCTGTCCAACCTCCAATGGTAATCCACACAAAGAACAAGAATGATGGCTAGGTTTTCTTTTCTTATATTAGCAAGAATTATGAATTAAATCTCTACGATTTTCAAACCCTAACAGCCTACTAATATAAGTTCAAGCGGGCTGGCCTGTCTCTTAAACTTAACTCGATCCATTATTTAGTTAATAAAATTAATTATATCTGGTACATGAATTAATTAATTCGGACCTATTAATAAGCAATCCAATTAATTAATTATCGAACACTTGTCATTTAATTAATTGGTTATTCTCAT
The DNA here is from genome assembly GCA_903798385.1 of Fraxinus cuspidata. NCBI lineage: Eukaryota > Viridiplantae > Streptophyta > Magnoliopsida > Lamiales > Oleaceae > Fraxinus > Fraxinus cuspidata. The sequence continues at coordinate 12,525 of CAIGRP010060545.1, read as the reverse complement.
TCTTCTGGTTCTCTTTTGTGTGTAACCCATTAGGCTCTCAATCACGATGTCTAACGACATGAATTATTATTTTGATCTAATCAAAGTCGATAAATTAAAACACCCCTTTTAATTTATCACCAATTCACATCCGTCATCCCAGATTGACGTCTATCAATGTGTTAGGGCAATACATGTGACGGGAAATGTCACGTGATGTGACAAAATCAAACTTGTTCGTTTACCGTGAAACTATAATCCAATCGTCAATATCATCCGATCAATTACGAGATATGGATATGTGTCAATCTCAATTATCGATCATATCTTCTATCACAGTATTAAGTCAATATAAGTCGAAAGCTCTTGTTCGACTTATGAGTTCACCTTGGTCAAGGATTTCATTATCAATTTAACTTAATAAAATGTAGATCATAATCTCTTATTATCTATGAGTGACGAATCCTCTATTGATTATTCACATCCTTCATATGATTCTTGACACACCGAACGATGCTGTATTAGCAATCCTTGGCAGTAGAGCAACATCCAACGTCGTCAAAGTATGACTGTATTCATATAAGACACTATGATGACCTCAAATCAAAAGACCAATTACCAAAAGTTAGAGATTAACCATGGCATTCAAATAGTTATCCATGTAGAATTCTCCAGCAGGTCTCCAATGTTTTGTTCTATAACAAAACATCCACGTGTTCATTTAAGTGTCACGACACTTCAGCTTGTGAGATCAGCTACTTACTTCGCAAGTAAGAAATGCTACACATGATGGTCTAACTGTAATAACTATATCCGTGTCTCATTATTACTTACGACCACGGATGATTTAAGATTCAGTCATATTGCAATTTGTATCTCACAATCACAACTCTTTGTGATTAACAAATTGCAAGGACTTAAATCTATGTATTCTATTATTTAATATAATTCATTAGAAAATCAAAATAAATAAATAATAGATCTTGTCATAAAATATATAAAACATATTAAAGTGTTTACAACCTAAATCGATTGGGTTTAGGGCATAACACTTACAATCCCATGACTAATCACCTGGGAAAAAACCCATGTTTGCGTTGCATCTCAAACATTGTCAATTATCTCTTTTCAATTGTTCGGGTCATCAGGAAAACCTTCGAGATCTATCAATGGAAATTCATAGAGTGGGTTGGAGGGATTGGATTTCTTGTTGAAATCATCTGGTGGTATCCTTGGCACTTTGGTATGTACCAGCATCAACTAGGCCTTTGACACCAGCTTTTGTGTCATCAAAAGCTTGTAATTTGCTTATCCTGTCATCCATCCCTTGATCTCCCAGGTTCTCATCTTCTATCAGGTTTTTTGCCATTTTATTTGACCAGTTTCTAGTTAGATCACTGTAACTTTTATGCAGCGTTAAAGAAATGTGACCTGTCTTGCTGTCACAAAAATAGGAGACTGATATAATATACTAATAAAAAAGCATCTCAATTATTCAAGAACTTGTAGAGATATCCCTTTTATGAATTTAACTATTATTTTCTCTTTATGTTTTATAAGGAATGATTAGGTACTAAATAATTTTTTTCATTGAAAAAGCTTTAAAATCGTAAAGAGAGAATGTATTGTGGAAAACAAACATTGGCATGTTTCTTTATATATATTGAAAACATTTTAAATCATTTTAAATGCAAAATATTGATCAAGACATTGATAATTCAATAAACAAGCACTTAATTTAATAAAATATGCTTCATCGACTGCATTATTATGGCTTAAGTTGAAAGGTCAGTACACATACATATAAAGAAATCCTAACCAACACAAACTAATGCATGGCACATTGAACAATTCAGGTGACACGAAGAATTCAAATTTTGTTATATCTGCACAATGCAACATGGCACACTGCCTAAGCCATTAAAGCTGATTTCAATCGCTCATTGGCACTTGCATTCAGCTTAAAGTGCGAGAGTAATGGGATCCCATCAAATCCATTGGTATAGCGGTACGAAGCAATCTCTTGTGGTTGAAAAAAGAAGAAATAAAAAGGATATACGAAAATGTGGGTAATTTTTAGTTTGCATGTCAGATTTATGGAAGCAAGTACAATCCGGAGGCATTTTTCGATTTTGCAAATTTTTTTGGGGTGACGATATGACATTACGTCAAACTTTTGGGGGTTAAAATCCATAGTTTAAAGGTCTGTTTTAACTTTTTTATATTTTTAGTCAGTTTAAGAGAATTTTCATTATTTTTACATTTTTTAATTTTATTCAAATTTGTCCACCGAATTAGGATTTAAATTTGATTATGATTCGTTTTGATTCTTTAATTATGTGTTAGAGGTCTGAAAACCTACGTTCGTTTTGTGATTAATAGTAATTCAGCTTTTATGTTATTTAGTGAATTTCAATATTTATCATGTACGTTCGAACGACATTCAAGGAACACATGTTCGTGTTACAGACAAGACCCTTTTATTATTATTCACGTTTTCATCATCCGTATGCTGGATTTTCTTGAGACAATAACTACTTCATTGGTCCATGCTCTTTAGTTTTACTGCTTTCTTGAAAATGCAATCTGAAAAAACTGAGATTCTTGGCCCTACATTCTTTACCAATACTCTGTAGTTGACGCTTTTGAACCTAGCGCTTGTGATGAGCTGTAGAAATAAAACATCAAAAAAATAGAACAGACTAAAAAGTTGTGAGAGGTATTTGATGAAAGAAATAAAATTGGAGTTTATTGGTGAATTCGAGAATTATAATAATTTTGCATAATACTGTCATGAAAGTTCCTTCAATTTGTTGGTAATTTCTGACTTCACTTTTTTTGTTTATTCAGATAAAAGGAGATACATCAATATATGTTATATCCGTTGATTGCATAGCATTTTTATGCAATAAATATTATTTAAAAAATCACAATATTAATAATCAATTGTACAGCCCTGATTTCTTGCCTTGAGCAGGATTAATAGAAATCAAGCTCTTTTGTGGTAGTGTATTACACTACTACTTGTATAAATGGTTATTCTTTTATTAAGTTAATTAAGTATTTTTCTATCTTTTTCTAATTATTAAAAATTAAAAAATCTTCAGATATTTCAATTAACAATATTATAATATATCTTATTTACTATTCAAAAATATATTTAGCTCATGTTTGATTCATATTTTAATATCAATCAAAATCAATAATTAATTTTAGCAACATATTTCAAAGTACACAACTTCGACCGTACATTTCTTCAACTTTATCAAAATCAGCTAAAAATATGATCTTAACCTCCAGGGGTTAAAATTAATTTTGGTTGAAAGCTGTTGATATCATGAAATATGTAGTTAAAATTAATTGTTGTCTTTGTCTTAAATTAAAACTTGGATTTTAATTTGTACCAAAACAGTGCTTAATCATATTTACTTTTAACTATTCAGACCTCTATTTGACCTTTTAACTTTTATGGCTCAATATCCTATCAGATTTTTAAAGCATAGATTTCTACTTAATTAAACTTCATGACAAACTCGACTTTTCATAACAGTTTGAATTGTAATTGAAGTGTACATAGTTCAAATCATAAAAACCCCCATGAGCAATTGATCAAGAGAAGAATTATCTTCAACTTAGTCCCTGCCATCAAGACCAAAGAATTGAGTAAGGAATACAGTATTCTTCAAACATGGAGACGCACTCAACAAAAAAGGTTGACAAGATTTCAGAATTACCAGATTTTTTTTGCCACCACATCTTGTCGTTTCTCTCAGCAGCAGATGCCGGAATGACAATTTTTCTTTCCAGGAGATGGAAATCCTTATGGTATTCGTCCCACGTTTATGATTTTGATGAGTACTATTTCGCCAGCAAGACTCGCAATTATTTGACCCCATCGAAATTTTTGATGTTCATGAAAGACACTTTAATACGCCGACAAAGGTATTTCAGTTATTTAAGCATAGACAAACTCAGGCTCTGCATGAACATGTTTTCGCACTGTGATCCTATAGGTTGGCACTGGATACTGTTTGCTTCGAAGAGTAACGTGAAAGAATTGGACATTATTAACGTAGAAAAGGCCCGTCATACAATTCCTTATTCGTTGTCTGATACTATATTTATGGCGAAATCAATTACAAAATTGGAGATCGCCCACCTTTGTGTCAAGGAAATTTCAGTTTTCGTGAGTCTACCTTCTCTTCAAGAACTGGTTTTAACAAACTCGACGATATGTACCTCGACAGTGGAACAGATAATATGTCATATGTGGATGCACACTAGTTAAAAGAATATATCTTGGATCATTGGATGGAGAATCATTGAATGAAATAAAGAAAATTAAAATATCGAAGGAGACACTCAAGGAATTGATTGTTTGCCGGTGCACTGATATGAAACTTTCGGTCGACTATGCACCAAATCTTGAACGTTTTGCCTACGAGAGGGTAGGAAGAGGACAAAACGAACTTTGGATTTCCTCGATGAGGAATTTGAGATCGATGACACTAATGCGAGCCCATGTAACGGATTCTATGGCGGAAAATCACGTTCTTCAATATCCACACCTAGAAGAGTTAGTATTAGTACATTGTTCTACGGTCGACAGATTGGTAATTGCTTCCGCAAAACTTGATAAATTTGTTTTGCTTGGGAGTGAAGTGCTTAAGATTAAAGTAAGTCAAAATTTCCGGAACTTAATCATGGAATGATAGCAACTTTTTCACCAGTGATATCATCACCTCTACTTGAGGCTTCAATTCATCTTGAACGTAATAGTTGCAGTTCTTCAACACTTTAAATTGGTACCAAAAACTGAAAACTTACAGAATTCAAAAACAATTTTTGTCGGCCTGTCTGATGGTTTGTACTTAATCAAAACCCGAAAGAAAGCAAAAGATCCTGCTTCCTGTTGGGACCCTTTTAACCCACGCGTTGTGAAAAACCGGAAGAGATTAATGGAGCAATATCAAGTATTGATCACTCACCAAACAAGAACAAGATATAAAGTAAAGAAAATAAAAAATTGGCAGAGGAATTGATATTTAATTAAACAACCAAGAAAATACAATTTCAGCAATTTCTGCCTCAAAAACTGAATGAAGAGTCTACTATTTATAAGAAAGATGTACAAACCCAAGATGGAAACAAGATTTAAAAAAATCACGTGAAATAAAAGAAACAATATTTTCCAATATTTTTCCAATATAATACATGAAATAAAGGAAATAATATTTTTCCAAATACGTGCAAAGAAAGAAAAATATATTCTCAAAAATTTCAAACTAATTTGGGTCACAAAATCCAACAATCTCCACTTTGACACAAATTCTGGTGCAACGAACGAAATTTCAAAATTTCTCCATTTGGAAAAATAAGTCTAACTACATCAGAATAAACCAATCTCTTCATTCAGTACCAAAACTCTCCATCTCACGGAAAACATCACCTCTGCCCAGTGTCCACAAGAGACACCCGAACCCACGGGTTCCCAAAATTCAAACAAAGAATTCAACAAATACCAAATATGGTTGAAGCATATCGTGTAGCAGAATTCATACCAAATGCTTGAACTGAAGGCCCATTGCTAGAACTGTCATCTTCAAACACCCTGAAAGCATGATCACACACATCTGAAACCAGGTGCCTAAGCACCATGTCCACTAGCAAATGACTCAGAGCCCAACACGAAAGGTACTGTACCGAGCTGGATCTCTTCCACGGTACTAAACATATCCAGATGTCTCTTCACTGGTTCTGTGCACCCCTGCAGGATATACAGTTGAGAACTCTTTCGTCGCTCCAGAACAACATAATGACCCCTTTGGACCTTCAAGACTCCACCTCCACCGGAGAATGTGTACCCATTAGAATCCAGGGTACTCGGTGAGATGAGATTCTTCCTTAAGTCTGGAACATGCCGAACCTGGCCAAGAATTCGAACTGTCACATCCAACCTTAATCTGACTGTACTCATTTCAGCAACCCTACAAGATTGGTTGTTTCCCATGACAACTCCACCTTGCTTCACCATTTCATATGTTTCAAACCAGACCCTATTGGGACACATATGGAACGACATGCTTAATCTAGAATCCACTCTTCATCCAGCTTAGATTCCATGTCAGATATGGTCAGCACCACGTCTTTGCTATCCAAAAATCTCTCGGCAATATTAGTCTCGTCCGAATGATCAGATTGTCTCCCATGATTTGCAGATAAATTACCTTTACCATGAAACTTGTCGTAATCCTTCTTGATGTGTCCTTTTCTCCTGTAGTAGAAGCAAACTTGATTACCGAAGTTCACCTTCGACCTACCCATTCGTCGATCACCGTACGAAACCAGAGCTTCCTCATCTTTAGCTCCAACGATATGCTTCATCTTCTCATTCACGACTGTACAAGATCGTGTCCCTGAACGACCAATACGAAGTGGGCAGTGAGCACAACAGGATCAAGGCCAGATTCTCTTCATCATACTTGACTTCTAATGTTTTCACATCAGCGAATATTTCCTTGAACACGGCCAAATGGTCCTCCAAAGAACTCACTTCTACCATGCGATGAGAATAAAGCCTCTGCTTCGTATGCAACTTACTCGTCAATGTCTTCGTCATGCACAGTTGCTCCAGTTTTAACCACAATGCAGCAGCTGATTTCTCCTTGAATGTTGTTACAAATATGAAGATGAATCATAGATAGCGCCTTCCGATCCTTCCGTTGCTTCTCCTTTTTTGTCCAAGTTGTTGGCATTTTATCAAAACCCAATAGAGCATTGTCCAAATCCATCTGCGCCAGAATTGCTTTCATCTTTACTTGCCACTGAGAAAACCTTGTATTGCGATCCAAAAATAGAATGTTATACTTCATGGCAGCCATCGAAACTAGAAAACTCAAATAAATTCAACAACCCGTAGCTTTGATACCACTTGTTGGGACCCTTTAAACCCACGTACTGTGATAAATCAGAAGAGACTAATGGAGCAATATGAAGTATTGATCGCTCACCAAACAAGAACAAGATTTAAAGTAAAGAAAAGAAAAAATTGGCAAAGGAACTGATGTTTTATTAAATAGTCAATGGAGAGAAAATACAATTTCAGCAATTTCTGCTCTCAAAAACTGAATGAAGAATCTACTATTTATAGGGAAGATGTCCAAACCCAAGATTGAAACAAGATAAAAACAAATCACATAAAATAAAGGAAACAATATTTTTCCAATAAAAGACGTGAAATAAAAGAAATAATATTTTTTCAAATACGTGCAAAGAAGGAAAAATATATTCCCAAAAATTCCAACCTAATTTGGGTCACAAAATCCAACACTTCCTCAACTGAACTTGAAAGTCATAAGAACAATTTTCAGGTCTTAGTACCCTTCGCATACATAGATTGGGAATCAGTTTTAAGATGGAAATAAAGAGTATGCACAAGTTTCTTGGTAAAAATGCTGGATTTTATTAGAGCAGTATGCTGTTCTTGGAAATTAATTAGACTACTTTTCAATATATTGAGGTATTTTCATGTATTTTAACTTAGAAGAACTAGTTTTATTTTTATTTTTTTCATTTATGGAATATTATATATGTTGAATTTGTCTTGAGTTTATGCAGTTTCGGCCAATTGATTTTTAGCAGCATCAAATGGGGGCTATGTTTATTTGTTCCATTATTGTACACCGATAATATCAATTTACTACCAAGGCGAGGTATTTTTAGTATACAAGACTATTGAATTGCTTGTAAAATTTGACATCTAGGTATGTATAATTCATATGATTACTCATTGTGCTTGCTTACTGGACTGGATGGCTCACAGTACTAGCTATGTTAGTGGGAAAGTCGGTACTTCGATATATGCACGAACATATAGTTGAGACATATCCGGTATAGACAAAGAAAAATCTTCGTTCCACAAGAGCAATGGATTAGAAGAGAGAGGGAGAGAGTGGGACAACAAAATGATCATCATTTAGTATGATAACGAAGAATGGAACAAAAGGACATCAGTCTTGATGATGAAACCCGAACCTACGAACGATAGGATCTGACGCGTGGGTCATTCCTGTTATCCTTGGTTATGGGTGACTCAAGTTTACATGGTTTTTAGATAATAATTGTTCTCTCTACTTGTAATTGGTTATTTCTTATACAAATTGAAATAATGGGCGTGTAATTAAAGTCAACATAGTTAAAGGTTAATAGTATAGTCCTTGGAAGAGTTAAATATGTCCAAAAAGATCAATGTGATCAATGGAATTCAATTTAAAGTCAAAGGATTGTCTTGAAGTGTTGCATAAATTTTGCTCCAAATTCTCAGTTACAAGTTGCGATGCAATTTTCACATAGAAAAATTTCGAATTTAAAAAATGGTACTCCAGAAAATTTGCAACCCTTTGAGTTAACTTTTCAACGCACTTTGAATCACCTCAATCAGATATTGGAGGAAAAAGTTATGACACAAATACCGACCGCTGCTCAAGGAACGCCAATTGGCCGCCCGTAAAGTGCTCGAGCGGCGGTTCAACGAACAAAAACCCTATTTTGCATAATACTATTATTTTTCTATCCCGATCTACATAAACTACTTCTATTATAAATATACAAGTCATGCAACGCCCCAAAATGTGGTTGAACATTATATTCATTACAAAGATCATTATTTGAAGATCATAAACTCATTCCAAAGATCTTCTCATTCAATCACAAATATATTTTCCATATTTGTTCCCAAATATTGTTTTCTATTGGTTGAGCCTTTATTTAAAGTCAAGAGAATATTCCAGAAATAAACAAAACCATATCTTCACCTATAAACTTTTAAAGTTTTGAAGTTTAGATAAGAGGTACTTGGAGTTCCAGTGTTGAAGAATGAGACTCGTTCTTGGTGATCCAACAGGGAGAAAAGTGCCCTAGAGTTCTAGGAATTACGGGTGTGCATAACCAAATGAGTTCCCTGATGATTTACAATTTAGGCGGCATGAGTCGACTAAGGTTTCACAGTATTTGGACTGATTATAAGTTTTGTTTTCTAGTGAATCGTTTATTGGCATCCCACACAATGGATTTTTTATCCTGGATTAGGATTTTCCCCCATAATCAATTCTTGGTGTTATTTTATTTTATTGTTTTGTTTTGATCTGAATATTTATTTGATTGACACTTATGATTAATTTAATTGAACTAATTACCTTAATCCTCTAGAAATAATAATTAAGTGATTTGTTTCTTGTTATTGATAAATTCCACATAATTGAGTCTAAATACAACAATCTTTCAAGCAGTATCAGAGCTTAATAGTTGACCATCCAAAATTTTGCCTAAATGAGTCAATCACTTTCTGATTTCGAATATGAATGCGATATTGAATATTTGGGAGGCTTATGACCAATAGTTTGAAGAGTGTCTCAAGTTAGGTGAAAAAAAAAGGCAAATTGCTCTACCCTTAAAAAAAACAATAATCTTGAATTAGAAAATGAGGGCCATGTGGCCAAACTTGAGGAATCTATTAGAAATTTGAATGAGTTAAGGGTTAAAAAAGAGGCATTGGGTGTTAAAGTTATATCTCTTATGAGTGATCTGGAAAAATTAAATACCAAACTTCAAGCTTTCTCTATTGGTGTAAGAAGTTTGATATGATAAGTTTGAACAAGAACTTGGAATAGAGGAGATTTATGCTTTAATAAAAAAATTCTAATACCGCTTCCTTTTTTAAAAATAAGTTTGTACATCCCTCAATAAATTCTAAGGTTCAACGCTTGAAACCTGGAGTTGCTCATAGGTTCTTCCCAACGTGTCACTATCGTGGTAAGTTAGGACACATAAGACCTAGATGTCGTGAACTCTTAAGTAGGAATGAGACAAGAGAGTGGGAGCTCTAAGGACAGAAATCATCTGTACAATGTAGGTTTTTTTTCCACCTAAAATTCAAAATTTGAAACTTAGAATTACTCATAAAATCATTTCCACGTGTCTAACTGCGGTGAGTTAGGTCAAGTTAGACCTAAGTACCGTAAACCTCTCATTAGGAACAACAAACAAAATCTATCTACTCAAGTTAGATTCTTAACTAATCAAGTGAGTCACTTGATTGAGTTGGTGACTAAATTGATTAAGGTTATATCTTCTTCTAAGAAGGTTTGGATTAAAAATAGTGAACTCATTGCTTACATTGCTCTTCATGGTAAGAGCACTTGTGTTCTTTATTGATTAAGTTTTTAAATGCATGCATCTGCATTGTTCATGGAATCTATATATTTATACATGCACTTTATTTTTGTTACTTCATTTTTGTGTGCCCATTATCCTTTTTTCTTAAATGAAAAACAATAAGAAAAATATAAGAAAAAGGAATTCTTTTTGAGATATTATTGGTGCATGTTATTTTGTGATCAAGTACTAGTAAAATTTATGGATAGTGAACAAAGTTTCCATTAATTTTATTTAGAACTTATTTAGAGTATTTGGTATAGGTTATTTCATGTATAATCAATAGTGCACACATTAAACTCTTGTGAGTAAGTCTTGATCGCGTGTTTGAGATTTGGGATAAGATCATCGGTGTAGTGAGTTGAATTTGAATATAAATTGACTTTCAACTTGTTGCCCTAAGATCTTGAATATTCCACCATAAAAGTAAAAAAGTACAAGTTTCAAAAGAGTAATATATTGTATACTTGTCTTCATAACATTTTTTATTCGAGCAATTAAACTTGTTAAGTATATAAATACCTGGTGTCTTATAGTCAATAACTTTGAAGTTATCGGTGTAAAACTCATTACAATGGTCATTATGTATGCTTAATGAAAATAAGTCTGCACATAAGATATGAAAAAAAATATACATATGTGCTTACAGATAGGGGAGAAAGAAAAGTTATATAATATAAATATGAGCTTTTTTTATTTAAAAGGTCTTAGAGGCATTGAGTTTGACTTCGTAATTTTAGGAATATGATCAATGGAGTGCAATTAGAGGTCAAATGAGTGTCAAAGTGTTTCATGAGTTTCGCTCCAAATTATTAGTTACAAGTTACGATATATTTTTCATAAAAAATAACATTTGAATTTGAAAAATGGTATTCTAAAAGATTTGTATCCCTTTGAGTCAACTTTCCAACGCACTTTGAATCGCTTTAATCGGATATCGAGAGAGAAATTTAAGATGCAAATATTGACCGCTGCTCAAGGAATGCTCACTAGCCTCCCAGAAGGCGTTCGAGCAGTAATTCGCCAGAATGAAACCCTAGTTTGCATAAAACTGTTATTTTTCTATTTCAATCAACCTAAAACACTTCCAACATAAATATACAAGCCATAGAACGTCTTAAATGTGGTTGGACATTATATTTATTATAGAGATCAATCTTTGAAAATCATAAACTTATTCCAAAAGATCTCTTGATTCAATCACAAATATATTTTCCATATTTGTTCCCAAATAATGTTTTCCATTGGTTAAGCTTTTCTTTTAAGCTACGGGAACATTCTTTGAAGATCCATTACATATTCAAATAAATCTTTTACCTCTGCTACTGATCAAAATAAAGTTCAAACACCAAACAAAACTTTAAATTCATCTATAAACCTTCAAAGTTTCGAAGTTTGAAGAAGAAGTGCTTGGAGTTGATCTGACATTGAAAAACAAGGTTTGTTTCTGGTGATCTAGTGGATAGAAAAGTGGCCCAGGCTCTTGGGAAGTGCAGGCATGCATAATCAAAAGAATTCCTTGATGATTTACAAATTAGGTAACCAGAGTCAGCTAAGGTTTAGCATCGTCTAGATTAATTGTAAGTTAACTTTTGTAGTGGATTGTTTATTGGCAAGTTTGCTAGAAGGTTTTTTATCTGGAGTTGAGATTTTCCTCCATAATCCATTCTTGATGTTATTTATTTTATCACTTTGATATGAATATTTATTTAATTAACACTTTTTAATTGAATTAATTACATTAATCATCTAAAAACAATAATTATACGATTTGTTGCTTGCTATTGATTAATTCCACATAATTTGGTCTAAATACAAAAACCTTTCAACGATGACAAAATGACCTTGCAATTTAATAGGCAGAACTCAGTATGTGGCGAACTAGCTTCTCATTAATAAAGCATTCATTAAAAGAAATCGACGACCACTCTAGATAATGTATATGAAGTGTTGCAGTTCTTGAAACCTCGAAGTCTATCGGCAAGGAAATTTGATCTTGTTCTTTTGCCGATTACCTTCTTCTCTCACACAAAATATCTCTGTGTCAGAAGAAGAAACTAGCAAACATGATGATAGTTAACTTTTCCCTACGATCGATTGTTCTTATAAATGGACAGATGGAGTTCCAGATAAATAAATAGGGGATTCCTAACAAAGAAAATGCTATGTAGAAAGAATGTTGTTGTTGTAAGGCCTACACTAATAAGCAATTGGTGAGCAATAAATTGTCATTAACACGACCAAGGACATTAAGTCTGAATTAAATTGACTATTGATATTTTACATAATTTTTGTTGTATCAATATTGCTTTGTGTTTATATATATATATATAT